>VZUI01094495.1:0-25584 GCA_013401135.1 Cettia cetti
GGAGCGGCGCAGCGTCCCCGTCCGCCATCTTGGCGCCGCCGCAGCCGCCGCCCCCCTCGCGCCCGGCCCCCCCGCCCGCCGTGGGCAGCGCCGCCGCACGTGACCACGGCACGTGACCGGGCAACAACAAACCGGGGCACGTGACCGGGGCGCTGCGCGCGTCACGTGGCGCTCGTGCCGCCTCGCGCCCCTTCCTTTAGCCGGCCCCGTAATGGCGGCGCGAAGAGCCTGAGGTAGCGCCGGGGAACGCGATCGGCCCGGCCAAGCCCAGCCCGGCCGCCCCGTGCCCTCCCTTCCCGTCCCGGCCCTGTGCCGCTCACAACCCGCCCGCTGCCGCACACTGACCGCGCTCGGTTCCGCTGCATTCCGCGGTCGGCCGCTCCCGGCAAATGGCGGCTCCGCTGTTCGTTCCTCGCCAGCCTCATGAGAAACCCTCAGGGCTCGCTCTCCGTTCAGGGTATATCGGACAGACAGTGCCCAGTGCCGGGAATGAGCTCCCCGCTGCAGAGCCCTTTGCTGGGCTGTGCGGCACCCGGCCGGGGGGAGCCCGCCCGGCAGGGCTGCCCCTGAGCCCGTTCCCAGCCGCAGCGCCGGGCCGAGAGCTCTCAGAGCACACTGAACTGAGGGTGAGGGTGCTCACAGGGCCCGGCCTCTGCCTGCCTGCTGAGGGAGCGCACCGGCACCGCCGGCTCTTGGCAGGGATGCTGTCAGGTATTCCCCCTTATCCACCGGGATAACACATTCGCCCCACCTGGGAGTCTGCATCGCGGTTCTTGAGCTCCCGGGATGCAGGAGCTTTTTAGGGGATGTCAGCACCTCTCTAAAAGCACTGCTGCTTTAGGAAAGGAGCCTGCGTGGTGTAAGAGAGACCTGATGGTAAGCGGCGAGAGTTGGATTTGTTCCAGTAACGGCCCCAAATTCTTTGTGTTCCCCGTGCTCTGCAGGGGTGTGTGCGGTTGGTCTCGCTGTTTTCCCGGTGATCTCGTTATGTGGAGTGTAGGAGCAATCCTGAGTGCCTCACCCGGGACCATCCCTGCATAGCCAACAGGAGGTGCCACCGTGGACTTCCTCTGGTGTAGGTTCTTTCCACCTGGGAGTTTGGACTGGACAGATCTCAGCCTTTTTCCCAGGACTGCCACCAACAAAAAATTTTGGTCTAAACTTCGTTTATAGAAATTTAAATACTGGTTTGTTGTTACTGTTCAACATCATGAGCTATTTGCAGAAAAGTATTAGTGGATTTAACACAATGGAATTCCTAAATTTAGTGGCAAGACCCAGGTTGGACATGTAGAATTTCCCCCTTGCAGACCTTGATAGCTAACAGTTTTTTAAAAAAACTTGGGGTTAAAATTTTTGATACATATGGCTTCAAAAGGGATTACTTTATGGATAATCAATTTTATAGGTGGTCTTTGTAGGGGGAGCAAGAATTGTTTTGTTGGTTTTGTGGGATTTTTTTCTGGTTCTTTCAGGTATTAACAACCCTGAAAAATATGTACATACTGTTTTTCGCACTACCTGCTTCTCAAAACAAACTGCAGAGTAACCAGATCAGGAAGTTTTTATTATTCTGTGCAACTTTGTATGCAAGCTTCTTTTTCCTTCTTGCCTCTAGAAGCTGCGGCAAGATTTGTGTTTCTTAAAAAGCACGTGCAAGGTGCTTTTGTCAGCATACAGAGGGGTGGTGGGGCTTTAATATTGGTTTGGTGATTATTTATGTGAACACAGTTCTGAGGATGCAGATGTAGGATCTGAGGCTTTCCATGAAGGTATCGCTGAGGGAGTGACTCAGGGATCCCAAGGCCTCCTCTGGTAGTGCAGGCATTTCTCCACGCTAGCAGTGGCATTGCAGGAGTTACCCTTAGTGTGGGAAGTCAGTTTGGCAGCGCTTGGGTCCTCTTCTGTTTCTGCAGCTTTGAGCTTGTGTGCTGCATGCGAACTGGTGACAAGGATGGGGCACACCAAGCAAAACTCAGATGAGTTATATTGTGCCTTGGACTTCTCATAAATGTGTTCCTGTCCTCAGGAAGCAAATTCCTGAAGTCAATTGAAAAGAACTGGTCCTGGACGATTTGATATATTTTACGGGAGTAAATTCAAAATGGAGATTTCCAGACCTACTGTTTTATTTAAAGGGCTATTTACAGCTTTTACAAGTTGCTGCCATATGTCCTGTTACACTGAAGCAGAATTTAGATTTGTTCTAGGCTCTAAACAGGCAGAACTGTCAGTATGTGTTAGGACTGAGAGACACCTTTTGTTGGTGGCTGGGTACAGAGAACAAATATGAGATTTCCTCGCTTCAGAACAGTTTGTACATCCTGAGCAACGCTAAGCACGGCATGTGTAGGCAGCAGTCTGTGCCATCTCCTGCACTGCAGTTCCCTTTCAAATGAACTTTATGTCCTGGGGCTGATTTTTGTATTTTTTCTGTGTAATACATACGGCTGCTCTGGCTCTCCTTTTTGCCGGTGCTTTGGGAGTTGCCCCTCAGCAGTCAAAAGGAGCGGTGAAAGGCTGAGTTGGTGTTCAGTGTGTTTTGTGCTCTCCAGACACAAAGCTGCGGCTGTGCTGTGGCAGCCCTTGTGCCCCAGGCTCCGGGTATCCCGAGGGGCAGGGCAGAGTGCGGGCACTGCTGCCTGTGGGTCAGAGCCCTGCGCTGTGAGCACGGGAGTGCGGGTGGGGCTGAGGCTCCGGGCTCATGTTTCCTCTAACACACAGCCGGCAGGCCCAGCGTTGTCACCGGAGCGCAGCCCTGGCACCTGCAGCTGCCTGGCAGCACAGGAACAGCCGCTGAAAGCTGCAGGGGAAAGGGGTTAAAGAGCTTCCCTGTCACCTTACGCAAATACGCGAGGAATACTTGGAAAGGAAAGGGATGTCAGGAATGCTGTTGGGAGGAGGGACAACTGTTTGTTTTTTGTCCTTCCACAGAGTACAAACTATTTAAATATTTACACGTTCTGTTATTAAAACACTTTCCTTTCTTTCCCGTGCTTTTCTCGTTATTAAGTTATGAATGGTGGAGATGGAGAGATTTGTAATTGCTGGTTCTTGCACTTGTAGTGACATTGAAAAAAATTTTCTGTTATTTTATTTACTCTAAGAAATATGTTGGTAGAGTTTTATATCAGATTTAAACGGTTTCACCAAGGATTATACTTTTTCTTTTAATATGATTGCTTTTAGTTACTTTGTAGGCTATCTGAATATGTAGTAAAAGTAGAAAATTTCAGACAATGCAACTTTGAAGAGGAAATCATGGAAGATTCATATTAAATGTCATTGCAGAACATTATTAATGCAGATATTAAAGCACTTGTGGCTGTAAAAATATTTATTTATTTATTTATTTAAAGCTCTGAATGGCCACTGGCTCCTTCATTAATTCACACATGGGCTGTTCCAGCCTTGCTCACATCCTGGGGATCTGTTCTCCTACAAGGTCACTGCATCTAGAACTGTATAGTTACTCACAGCGTCTATTTGTAAGCGTTAAGAGAATATCAGGATTTAATTACATGAAACATCTTGGGTTGTAGAACTCTTGCAGGGGAGGGAAATGTAAAACCAGAACTCCTAAGGCTCCAGGGGAAAGACTTCAGCATGTGGTTATATTACACTTAGGAAGTAATCTTTTGGAATCAACAGATCATGGGTGACACCAAACATGCCCAGAGTCTGTTGGGCTAAGGCCTTGGTCATTAATCATAGTTTAAAATTAAGGTATTTCACCTCATTGTAAAATGAGTTTCACAAGGAACATGTTTTGCACACAGTACAGACCTTCGATACACAGTCTGAAAGTAATTTAGCATGAGAAAGAGTATTTCATTTGATAGTGGACAGGGAATGTTTCGTGTCCTCGGGTAGTTTTAGTTTGTTGGACACGTGACTGATGGACAGTTGCTGTTGGGTTTTGAGGAGTAGTGTCTGTGTGTACCCAAGGAAGCCTTCTGAGAGTGAAGGTTGCCCCCTTTCTGTTGAGCTGACTGGCAGACTTCTGACAGACTTTGGCAAGGTTGGTGCTTTGTTTTCCAAAGTTTTCACCCTGTAATTGTTATTTTGGAAGTAATGCTTACTCTTTTCTACAGTTACCCATCTAATCATCTGGTCAAAGATGGTGGCAAAAGTTGCAAATAAAAGTTGAACAGAAAATGGCTCGGGTCCAGGGCAGCCTGATGGCAAGAGAGAAACCTCTGCCCCGCTTCAGTGTCTAGAACTCTGCGGTCTGGACGGCAGCCACAGTTTAGGGTTGGAGTGACTCTGGCAACTACAAATCCCAGGGAGCCTTGCCGAGAGCGGCTGTATGCGGGCGGGCTGGCCCCGTGCGGAGCCAGTGGCAGCGGGGAACTCCCCGGCTCCGTGCGTATCAGCTGCCCGCGTTCGAAAGCGCCTCACGGAGCTCCCTCCGGACTGGCAACTGCCTCTTGCCCTGGGCTACTTCAGCCTCCTGCGTGAGCTCTGACTTGACGCTGTGTTGCAGCCTCCGTGCCGGCTGCCAGAAGCCCGTTGGAGCAGTGCCGATGGATGCGATCCTGAACTGCAACCCGGAGGAGCTGGAGGATTACTACAAGTTGCTGGGATGCGATGAGCTATCGACGGTAAGAGCCTCTTCCTCCTCGCCGGCTTATTCACAATCTGAACGTGCTCGTGTGTCTGCAGGGAATTTGCAGCTGTGTCTCTGCGGGCAGGGATGTTTGGAATGCCTTGTGCACCTTCTTTCTTGCCACTTGTAGGATCTCCCTTGGAAAGCTCAATTTTCTCTCCTGTGTCTTCTCCCACCATAGGAGCCTGGAGTAAGGCTTAGGTTGAAAATGCCGTGTAAAACAGGACTGGATTGTGGACAGAACCAGTGTGTGCGTGTGTTTGACAGCATCCAAATAATAGTTTGGGATATATATTATTGGTTTTGAAACTGAAAAGGACCTATTTATTACAAGTAATACAGTGAAAGTTCATAGCTTTAGGGCACTGATAATGCTGCTGAGTTTCTCAGGCTTTATCCATATTATAATATTTTTAAAAATGTATTCACCAGTTCAGATGAAAACTGTATCTCTGTCTTTTACCATATTAATGTTTTTTAAATGCTTTTAAAAATTGCATTCAAATACTAGTTCTACTAAATTGTTTTGGTAGCAGATACATGCTTTAAAATGAGATTTAGCTAAGCTATTTTTGAATGATTTGCATTGTGATAAAGAAGGTAACCACAGAACTTTTCTTTTGCTAGTCTAGTATGCTTTTTTTCTTTTTTTTCTTTTTTTTTTTTTTTTTTTTTTTTTTTTTTAAAGTTAGCCGTTATATTAACTGGATTTGGAAAAGGAGTTTTGATTACTCTGCTGTAATGAGGGATGTACTCAGTGAAGATAAAAGCTGTCTTTTGCTCAGTAAATTTAGTCAGATGCTCTCACCTGTCCTGGTGGTGAAATATAAAGATCAGGAGTAAACATCTTTGGTGTGTCAGGGAGGGAAATGTGAAGCTTTTCCTGAGGACACTCCTAGGGGTGAGCCCAGCAGAGGGCAGTGCTCGAGTCTCCACGGAGCCTTGTTACGCAGATGCAGTTCCTCATTTTCTACCTCACACTAATTCCTTACGGGCTTGGCAATTAGTGAACAGTTCAAGTACATCTGATAATGATTTTTCAAATGGCTTAAAAATGGAATTTAAAAGCTGGAATAAATGCTAATGGGTACTGGAAAACAAGCTGTCAAGTACTGTTTGTTGGGAGAAGCAGCAGATGTTGCTGCACTGTTTTTGACACAGGAGAAAGAACTTGGAGATCCCAGGCTGACTGAGCCCCAGGATCATCTCCCCTCAGGGCCCTGCACAGCTCCTCTGGGGTCTCTCAGAAATCTGGAGCATTACAGGGATTTTCCAGTCTCACTGCTTTGTACCGGAGTCAAGCGTTTGGCACAGGCTGTTGTGGGCACACATAGCACAGTCCCAGCTGCAGCACCTGAGCTGCTGAATATCCTGCTCTTGGTTGGACCTGGTTAAATTTAAGTAGAAATGCTCTCAGTTTCTACAGATTTTTTGTTGTCTTCAAGTAAACACAAACCAAGTTCATTCTTGGCTTCTGGCAGACTTGAGCTCACAGACATCTACTTTGTTTCAGATGTGACAGGAAGATTTTATCTCCACCCTTCTTCAAGAACAATGCTATTCGTGTATAGTGGGTATTGGATATTTTCCTTGGTAAAGCACCTCACTACATATTTTGTATTAATTTCATATATGTTGTATAAACTTCCTATAAACTTCTTTTTCTACTGATTTTTTTTTTTTTAGCTGAAGACTTCCATGCTACCTTTCTGCTACATTTTAACCCTCTGTACATATTTTAACTTTAAAGTTCCCCTTTCAGTAACTAAGTTTTTGAGATGGTAGCTGGCTATACAGTAACCAGCCTCACCAAGTTCTCCGTACCTGTGTGTGTTTTAAAGTGTCTTTCTGACTGCAGGTACACCACATTACATCTGTCCCCCTGGAAGGAGCTGCTGAGCAGAGTGAAAAGTGAATTCTTAAGATACTACCGTAGACCACATTTTTTCCCAGAATATGTCAACAAGTTTTGTCCAGCTAGTTGAGTAAACTGTAATTTTATTCTAAATAAAAAATGTTATGAGACTTAATTTTGAAGGAAATATTTTAAATTGTATGTGGCTGTCGTGGTTTGACAAATGAGGAATTTGTATAAACAGCCTTTGTAGTATCGGAAAGAATGGTAATGATATAATACCTTAGGGTGAATTGTGAAAGCTTAAACTGAACTGGAATGATATAAAGAAGTTTTGGCTTCTGAATTATAAGAACCAGCAAGATACTTGGAATAGCATTAAACATTTGAAAATCTAAGCTGATGGCCACTCTAGTGGTTTCCTGTGGTATTTTAACTGTTAACATGTCTCAGTTTTTCCAGTGGTTGTTATACTTTATGGTATAACAAACTGTGTGGGAATTTGCAATTAACTGATAAACTAATACATCCAATATTCTAATGATGATTATAAATCTATTTCACTCCAAGCCAACCTTTTTGCATGGGATATTAACTTGAAGAAAGAATGTGAACTACTGGTTATTGAGCAAGTTATTTTGGGGTATCCAGGATGGAAACCTCATGGGGTGCTGGCTGAATTTCTTGTGGAGGGGGTATGGAGGAAGCTACCCAAACCCACACATTGATCTTCAGCAATACAGAGAGCCTTTGATTCCTGCTAGCAGAAAGTTAGAGTTCCTGCTGTGTTGGAAGTTAGAGTTGGTCAAACAAAGTAGAGAGCAACTGAAGGGATGCATTTTGCCTCTGTGCTCAAATGTCTTTGCACATTTTTCTAGAGCTGTATTGGATGGCTGAGCCTCACAAAAACAAGACTAAGGATGAGTGCATGAAAATGAGATTAAATAAACAGCATCACTGGCAGATGGCTGTTGTTACCTACTTTGCTTATATTAAAGCTTGTAAAATTGAATAGGACAAAATCTTTCAGCATTCTTTGTTGTTCTTTCCGGCCTCTTTCAAAAAGAAAATTTGCAAATCTTTTCTGTGTTTACTCACTTTGTCTCAAAATTTTGTTTAGGTTGAACAGATTCTTGCTGAATATAAGATTAAGGCCCTTGAATGTCATCCTGACAAGCATCCTGGAAATCCCAAGGCAGGTATGTATTCTTTCCTGTGTAAAAACAATCTATTTTTTTTTCTTCTGTTAGCATGGCCAAGATACTAAATTCAGCCTTAAAACTTTATTTATATTTTAATCATTGTGTGCATTGAGCACATTCTATTTAAATAGCAAGCTTGTGATATTCTTTCTAATACTTGCACACTCCTCTGTGATAGAGCAGGAAGACACTTGTTGGACTTTTTTGATTTCTAGGACCTTGAAATTTTTTTTTTTCTTTATACAGTAGATCGTCTTTTAATACAGAATTTATTTCTGGAGTGTGTCCCTTCTTAGACCTATGGAGCTGGTGCACTTCTACGCTCAGTGGCCTTCAAGTGCCCTTGTGTCAGTCACTTGTTAATTTACTGCCAGGAACAAGGCTGTGAGGAGCACACAAAATGTGCTTTAGTTTCTTTTAATGGAATTTAATGACTGGAAGTGAAGAGAAGGCAGCCCCAGGAGGAGCCTCTGTTTGCAGATCAGCAGCTGACGTTTGTGTTGGTGAGAGGGGCACCTCCTCAGAGCTGGGAGGGCTAAGCAGTGCCTGAGTTATTTGGAGCAAATCTTGACCCCTTTATACCCACAGAGAGCCCTGGGCATGGCTCACCAAGGCTGAGCCACAAAAAAGAGCAGCCAAGTGCCAAATACACGAGCAGCTTTGCTCGTCATGAAGAAATGTTATATTCTCTCTTTACCTGAACATGCCTTATTTACTTTAAATAACCTTTATACAGTACTAGTGAGAGTTTACTTTGTTTTTTATTTCATCAGCTTAGAGCTTACAAAGAGTAATGAAAGTAGACCTCTTATTTGTTGAAAACTTGTAACACTAGAATAAGACAACCTAGTACAATTGTTCCCTCTGCCTGTTGTCTCTTGTTTGATTTATAGTTACCAATTTTGATTAGTGTTTGGGTGTAGTGTAGTTCAAAAGAACTCCCTCTAATTTGTAAACTGGAATAAATGAATAATAGTAATAATAATAGATCACTGTAACATAGGTGAGTCATAGATAAAGTCTAAATCATTATAACCCTTCCACAAATAGTAACATGCAGCTGCATCCTTAGTAACCATTCCATGAAAAATTACCCTGTAGGAAAAAGTGAGAGCCCTCATTCATACATTTTAGCATATGTGGAAAATACACCTAATAAAATGCACAAGTTAATTAATCTGAACTATATCTAGATTATTCTTCTTGTTTGTCAGCTCCTGCTCATCTTTTTCTCTCTGCTCATGGTTCTTGTTGCTGTTCTGTGCACTGACTCCTGTGCTGCTGTAAATCTCAGTGTGTTCCTTCTAAACAGCGTTGCTCAAATTTCCCTTTTTAAGATGGTCTGCAGGGGCTGTACTCTGTAAGTTTCTTTCAATTTAAATGTGGGAGCTTTTGAAGCTGATAGACAAAGGAACATTTCAGTGCTGATTTGCAAGGATATCAGTCCACCAAAGGTGGCGTGATCTTAAAGCCAGAACCGTGCAGGCTGGACCCAGAACCACGTCCCTTTGGTCACCTGCTTCTCCTTCTGCCTTCTCCTCTGCTTTGCTCTGAGCCGTTGCCGGCAGGTCCCCTTTGCATCTGAACTCAGTTTTTTGCCAACAAACGTTGTCTTTAGCGTCCTTTTGGTCTGTGTCCTAGTGGAGAATTTCCAGAAGCTGCAGCAAGCCAAGGAGACCCTGACTAACGAGGAGAGCCGTGCGCGTTACGATCACTGGCGCCGCAGCAGAGTCGCCGTCCCCTTCCAGCAGTGGGAGGCGCTGAGCAGCTCCGTGAGAACGGTCGGTGCGGGCTGAGCCCAGCAGGAAACTGCGGGCAGTGAGGGGATGAGTTACGCTGGGGAGTGCTGCTGCCGTGCCGGGGCTGGGGATGGAATAGTGCAGAGACATTCATGCACTACGGATGCGAAGGAAATTCTGGAAAACTGGAGGGCTTCAGAAGCCCATGAACAGGAGGGCATTAGGCCAGTAGTTTTAGAGTGAGTTTATCGAGTCAGTTGCTGCTTTTATAGGAAGTTTAAGTAACTTAAGGGCTGTTTTCAAAGGCTTCAGCTCACTTTGCTTTTGTAGGAAACTTTTACTTCTTTTCAAAGTTCAGTTAAAGCTGTGACCTTTTTATAATGTATTCTCCTCTTGGTGTATCAGATAGGTTTTCATGCTGTCTGATTAAATAAAGATCTCATTGAAAAAATCCAGAAGATAGTTCCTTGGAACCCTGGGCTTCCCACAGAGCTTTGGAGGGGCCCTGCTAGGCTGGTGAGGTGACCTGGGACAGAGGCAGGAGTTTATTGGGTGATTTCCCTCCTGATTTTGCTGTTGAGAAGATTTGGTAGTGTGTCCCTGGTAGAGCTCAATTCCACAATATTGGATTATTTTTTTCCTGCCTTATTAGAGTGAATGATAGTTACAGGGCTACAAGGTCATATTTTAAGGCAGGTGAATTAAAGTCTCCTGTGTCAATTCTGCCCATCTCAATTCTGCTTAGGAGAGAAGTTTGAGACACTTCAACTACAGACTACAGCATTATGGCTGAGCTTGAGTGTTTGCTGGAAGTATCCAGTTAAGCTTACTTCAGTTCCAGACAGATGTTATTCCACATACTTTAATATTAAATCTTTTCAAATTGCCTTGCCTTCAAAGGGAACTTTGAAGTCAAAGACAGCTTTGAAAATGAACATTTCTGAAGTCATTCAAGCCCTCTTAAAAAATGTCTGAATTCATGAGAGAAGAAACTGGACAAAAGGCCCTTAAAATTCTGATCTACTTGTACATTTTGTTCCTCACCCCCCCTGACATAAAGTGTCCTCTCCAATGCTCTTTGTGACACGTAACCGTGCTTTCCCCTATCCTATTGACCTGCAGGCTTCTCAATGTGCTTTGTTTAACCATTTATTGCAGCAATATAAGAAAGAAAAAGTAAAACCCATTAAAGTATAGGGCTTAGTTCTTTGTTGTGTTTGCATTCCTTTAGTCAATGCACTGGGCTGTCCAAAGTAAGAAGGACCAAATGCTGGAAGGTCCTGATTTTGGGAATACCAACAATGTAACTGAGGAGATGTGGACCCAACAGACAGGAAACAATGGAGATGGATTGTTGGAAGGGAGCAGGGAGCAAGAAGATGTTGCAATTCCTGATGTGAAACCACAGTCTTCAAAGAATCTGGACTCCCCAAGTAAGTGAAAACAGCAGTTACTGGAAGTTGCAGATCCAGGGATTGACCTGGAATGGGGGCTCTCAGTCATGAGGAAGCCTTCTCCTGAACAGTGTGTTTAACTTGTAGCTTTTTAAATGTGGGTTTGGGTTGGGATTTTGGTTTGGGGTTTATACTTTTGATTATTTATTTAATTTTGAAGTTTTCAGATGTTCCTTCCTCCCTATTCCAATTTTCCTGTTTTGTTTGCTAGTAAAACCAGAAACTGGAGAAGAAGGGAAAAAAAAAGCTTCAACCAAAATGTAATTTTTTTTTTTTGATATATGAAAAAGCAAAGTAAAAAGAAAAGGCAGTTATTTTCAGTGAATTTTAAAAAAATAAAATTTGAAACTGTTAAGTAAAATATTTAGGTTTGGGGTTTTTTATTCATTATGCAGTACTTTTGCACAGTTTGCATCTGATGAGCTAATGAGGTCTAAAATTTGAGAGTTGAAGGCTTCTTTTGTATTCAAACAGTTCTGTTTTTTCTAAGCAGCGTATGCACCACAACAAATGTGTGTTTCCAAAGTGCCACCTACCAGTCAGCCCTTCCTGCTGTGCTCTCGGTCACTGTGCCTGGTCAAAGCTTCCCTGGCCCCGTGGGCACCCTCTGTGCTGCTGCTGATCCTCCAGGAGTTCCATCAGCCCTGGCCCCTGGCAGCACAGAGCTGCTGCTAAACAGAGTCCTGTCGTTTCTCCCCAGTCTGATCAACCAGGAAATAGGGGTGAACTGTGAGGGTAGCAAAACCTCACGTAATCCCAAACATTTGTGGAATGCAGAAAATAGAGAAGAAAATTCTACAAAGAAGTGTATGCCAGGCCTAACTGAAAACTTGTTTTTGAGACATTATGCTCTATAACTTCATACTATTTTTTTTTTGTAATTAAATCATCACTGTATCCTTTGTAGAACAGTAAAATTTTGAAGTAAAGAAAACATCATCTTGTTCCTTGTAATGGTGAATTGTCCTTGCAGGCATCTTCTCTCTCTATTTTTTCTTTTAAGTTTAATTTAATATAATTTCCAGATATTTGAACGGGAAAAACATCAAACTCATCAAGTGCCTACTTCATTTATCCAGTGGTATATTTGCATTAATAAATGTTAATATTATAATATATTTGACAGGCTTTATATGCACTTCAGTGTTTATACCTGATGCTAGGATGTTGATAATGTTTTTATTTTGGTCCATCAAAAATTTCTATATTGGGTTCCACTTTGAAGCTGTGGCATTGTCTGTTCCTGTCTGCTGGCCTGGAAGAATTCTGGATTGCCACCTACATGGCTCTTTCAGCTCCAACAAGAGATTTGAGCACTGATTCTGCTCATAGGACTCACTTTGCTGTAAAAGGAGTTCACATTTTAGTATGGAAAGGCCCCAGAGCACGTAGTGCAGATTTAGCACATCACTTAGACTAGGGCAATGCAGTGCAATGCAGTCTGTTCAGTTTTCCTTTGTGAGTCCCTTCAGGCCTGCCGGGGTCCTTGCTGCTCTCCTTTGAGCCCTTCCCAGCTGAGCTCTGTCCCGAGGTTGGTGCTCCAGCTCTGTTCCAGAGTGCCAGGAACTCAGTGCTCCTATTTGTCAGTGCTGGTCAAGAGCACTGGAAGTGACCGCTTCTCTGCTTACTTTTTTTAGGAAGACTATCAAGCATTATTTCAGAAAATTTAATTTTATGCAAATTTATAATAATTTAGTTCTCTTTCTCTTCTTTCCCCCCTCAGGATTTTCAGAGGGCAATCACTGGCACTTGCGTTTCCGCTGGTCGGGCGATGCTCCATCAGACCTTCTGAGGAAATTCAGAAACTATGAGATCTGAAATGAGAAACGCAGGAGCATGAGATCTTCTGTTCAACAGTTCAGTATTTTGCCAGCAGTTATAAGTTATTTGTATTTTGTATTCTTTGATTGTAACGTGTTGTTCCAGTCAATGTCCAAATACTGATATATCACGTGCTGTGAGTGTAACAGATGGAGGTTTTTCTGTTCAATAAGCAAAGCCCTTTTCAGTATTAACATAAAGTGATTTTGTGAAGTTATCTAACATCTTATATATTGTTTCTCGTGTTCTCAAATACTGTGTAGTGATTTATATTTCTCTCAATAGTGTGATGTTATAAAAAACATACTGTCAGTAGAACCCTGTGCTCCAGGGTATCCTACTCAGTGAGGATCTTACAAAAGCTTGATGACAATGAACTGTAAACAGAAGTGTGCTTATCTCTCAGCTCTGTGCTCTGCTTCCCTTCTCCATTGCGTTGTACTCACTGCAGAGATTTACAATGTACTCATTACAAACTTAATTAGTAGGAGACTTGTGATCTTATATTATAGATGAAACAAGGTTCTTGTTATCCAAGGCCTCTGTGACAGATCAAGCACTCCTAAAAATCACTTGTCACCTTAACGAGAACACTTTTTGCACCAGCTATTTGCTTTGGAAGGCAGTTCCAGAACTTTACTTCTGCAGATAGCAATTTTGTCTTAAGATGTATTGGTGGAAAACTGATCTCCTGTGTATGTGTGCCAGCATTGTCCTGTGGCTTCACAGCAGTTCCCCTCCCTGCTCAGGTGTGCTAGACGTGGTTTCATCAGGGCTTTGTTCGGTAAGGAATGAAAAATCAACACTAATGTGTACAGAATCTCACATAAAAAGTTTTTGATACTTTGGGCAACTTTTCGAATTCTACGTTATTGTTTATTTATGTTGTGTTGGTTTTGTTCATTACAAACTTGGCTAACATCTTGACGTGGTTTTGTGCAGGCAGATAATTCCATCAGCAGCAAATAAAAACTTCATGATTACAGAAAAGGGGTTGCTTTCATCTTTTTAATTAAATCCTCCACCCACCACAGAGATTCCTTTGGAATTTCTAGTTATTTGTCATCTCAGTGGGTAAAAGCTTAAGGAGTCCAGTTATGAATCATGGGCAATGCAATGGAAAGTGTAACTGGCAAATTCAGTGTTGTCCCCACATGGAAACAATCCGTCTCTCCCTGGAGGGAGGTGTGTGGAGTTACTGTGCCCCTCCTGGCTGGGCCTGTTTGCCACAGCCTGACCCGGCTGCTGCCACTGGGACCCGCAGTGGGTGTATCTGTCTCACTGACCTGGCTGCTGCCACTGGAAGCAGCAGTGGGTGTATCTGTCTCACTGACCCCGTGGGCATCTGTACCCTGGGGCCAGCGGGCTGCCCTGGGGCTGCTGCTGGGGTCAGAGCTGCTTGTGCTGGTCCCACTCTGTAAAAGCTCCATGCTGACCCTAGAGTGGATGGCACTGGTACCAAGAGCCAGTCTCATGGCACATCATCTTTAATTTCACATGCTTTTCCCTGGCATATTTTGCAGCTGACAACATTGTAGAGGTGAGATTAATAATTCTCTGTAACATTTGGTAAATGTAATTGGTTGTTTTTTTGTAGTGCATTTGCTGCTTTATCTCATCCAAAGGTATTTGCTCAAGAAAGAACTTCTGGTCCATTTTCTATAGAGGGGACTGTAAACAATGTTAAACAGTAGTAACAGAAGAAACTCTTACTGTATGTGAAGGATACTTAGTAACAGGGAACAATATTCCCTCTAACAAAAGGGTGGGAATGCAGCCAGCTGGAGCGCTGCATCAGACACCAGCCCAGATTCCCCTCTGCCTGTTTCACTTTCGGTAAAGGTGAAAGGGGGCAGTTGGATGGATGATTTAGCACATAATGAGCTGGTTTCCCTTGAGAAGTGAACATACAATAGAACCTTTGATCAGCAAACTAATAGTTTGTGTCATTAAAACTGATGTCATTATTAGCCAATTATTGCGTGGTTGGTTTTGGCAAAGAACCTTTGGATGTTTGTTCTGGATGAATAATTGTAGATATTTGGAAGGCTCTTAGCCCAGCAAAAGCTCATGACAAAACTTGTGTTTTGCAACAACCTCCTCAAGATCAGTCCCGTGGTTTGTGTTTGCCCTCATGAGGAGGGCAGGTTCTAACTGGTGCTCCAATGCCATCAATACAGACTTTTTTTTCCCTATTTCTGTATGTGTTAAACATGAAATGGTCCATTTTTCTTGAGTTAAATTAATTAACTCAATTTTCTTGAGTTAAATTAATCTATGCCTAGCAGAGCAAGCCCAGATGTATTGGAAAACAAGAGGAGCCTGTGCAGCCTGTTTTGCCTTTTATTCCCCAAAACCAGGTGGGGCCTGACCTGTTGGCCAGTTAACTGGAATGAGTGGGCAGCCCATTCTCCATCACACAAGCACCTGACAAATTAGTCAGTGTTCAGGCTCCATACCCCAAGCATAAACTGCTTATCTGTTTCTTTAAATGCATAGTACTGTTAGAAGTTTTTTGCTAGGAGCATGGAAAGATCCAGTGAATGTACCTTCTGACATTTCAGCAGCAGTAATGTGGTGCTCTGTCCCCTGCACTGGTGAGCACCAGGCATAATTCACATGCGGTGACTTTAACCGGGTCAGGGCTTGTGAGGTGCATCCAGGCTCTGAAGGTGTGATTAAGGCAACAGAGTTGGGTGTTTGTGGTTTTCAGGGGCCCACTGAGATTTTTAACTCTCTTTGCAAAGTGCAAACAGCAGCAAAGGGTTGTCTGCGGGGGTGTGGAACAACAGCAACAAACGCAGACACTATTTATTAGATTAGGGAGTTTCAGGTTGGAGGAGGGCAGCTCTCTCCAAGAGATGGTAAGCTCCTGTCTTCTTTAGCTCCCCTGGTGAGTTGCTTGGATGGGCAGTAAAGGGTCCGGAATGTTTTGGGTACGTGAGGGCTCTGATTTACTGTGCTGTGTTATAGCTCTGAATGACTTGGTATGAAAATAAACAGAGTTGTGAGGTGAGCCCAGATCCTCTGGAGTCCAGACAAAAGTGTTGATAAAGCCTGGCCATTACTGGGGTTACGAAGGCTGAGGAGTTTTCATCTGGAAGTTATGAGACAACAGATGGGGTGCAGGTGTGTGGTGATAATGATGATAAAATACAGAGAATAGGGCACGTTGTTCAATGCTGTGTTTCTAGGTCTTTGAAACTATCTCAAAGAGAAATTAAGCAACTCTTTAGCCAGTTATGTACAGTGAAACTGAATGACATGGTGGCATTCTGGCATTATATAATTTATTATATCTTTATTTGCTGCTGTTATACCTGTGCCAGTGCAGAATATATAAGATTGTCAAGAACTCAAACATTCTCAACCTTTTTGTTTTGCCAGTATTTGCGAAGTTGCTTTGCCAAGATTTGCCAAGTGACAATAGGAGTTAGTTTGGATGATGAATAGTGACAGTGTATGAGTTAAAATCTCAGGCTGAGTAATGCTGAATGGTAGGAAAGGCTGTTTCTTGATTGTTTGTTATCCTCTTTAAATGAGATTTTTAAAAAAGACAGTTTATATGTTCTATGATAGAAGCAAATATCCTTATTATTAAAAGAGATACTGTGTATCTTTAATTTCCTGAGCATGAACATTGCTATCCTACCTTCCCAGCAGGCTCACCTCTCATTTCAGGATATGAAAGTGTAAGCAGCAAGGCTGCTGTAAAGCTGATGAAATCATGCAGCAGAAGATAAAGCCACTGGTAGGCTGTTGGGCTGTGTCACTGTCAGATAGGCAGATGATTATCAGTTGGTTTATGCTGGATATTTTCATCGCAGCCCGGTGCGCACACTCCCCCTGCTGTTGGCAGAACCGCTGCCCCGGTGATGGTGGCACTGGCTGTGTTGGTGCTTTCCCCTTTGTGCCTTGATCTCATCTCCCTCCCTTGTCGGTGTCGGCTGGGCTCTGCACGGGCTCTGAAGGGCTCTGTCTGAGTCACTGCAGTGGTGCACGGGATAAGCTGGGAGCTCTTTAGGTGGCTGGTGGCTGTAACCTGCCACACCCCATGGATGCTGGAGAAAATGAATTTTCATTCTTCTGTTCAATCTTCACAGTGGTTTGCTCTTTCTCCCTGCTTCTGGCAGAGCAGTAAGGGAGAGGGGTTCCTTCTAGAAAATGAAGTTTGCTGCCAACATTTAGATTCCAGTCTTGACGTGGGCTGTGGTTCTCAACATTTTCAATAAAATTATTTGCTTGCTGCTTTGTCAAAAGTACTTCTCTTGGCACCAAGGACAGAGCTTTTCTAGGGAGATGCAGTGACTCCAGGCATCAGTCCTTACACAGATGTTTATGTTTACTTCGTTAGGATTGTCAGAGCTGCTCATATGCTAGAGAATTTCCATGGAGCCCTCAGATTTTTGCTGGATAGAGGACTGTGAGCTCTTCCTCTTGCCCACAGACTTTGTGTGGTTGCTGTGCATGGGTAGGGAAGGGCAGGAGAACAAGCAGGAATGGCCAGAGGAGTAAGAGACTATTGCAGCTGGTTGGGTCTGTGTGCCTTTGGTGTCTTCTGCTGCTCCAGGTCCTGGCTCTCCAGGGATCTGAGCCTTCCCCAGGATCCCCACGTCCATCCTTGGCCTGCCACTGCCAATGCACATGTGGCCTATCAGAAACAAACACCCAAGCTTGAAATCCCTGGGAGCCTCGCTAGGGAGAACTTTGAAATGTTCATTTGGCTGCCAGATTAAATAACTTTTGTTTGTTTCCTCTTTCTTTATTGTTCCTCTTCTTTCCCTGCCTCTGTTTCTTGATTGAATTAAGTTGAACTAGCAAAATATGCTAGAGGAAATGGGTTTGCATGTGTTTATGTTGGTTTTTTTCCTTGTCTTTAAGAAAGAGAGGAGTGAAAAGTTGTTTCTGCTCTGGCCTATTTTGGCCTCTGTGGAAATAGCTTTTTTCATATTTCCAGCTTTTTATTTCTTGACTTTGCATATTTTTCAGCCTTTCGCTACTGCTGGGGCCACATATAGGAGGAGGCTCACATCTGAGTGAGTGGTGAGGGCTCAGTTTAAGCCAATCAGAAATGATTGAGGAATGCTGCCCTGTTTTGGTTTTCCTGGTTATTAATGGCATCATAACTTCTGTGGGTTTTTCCCCCTCATCACCGTATTGTGTGTGTTTGTGCATCATGCATGTGCAGAAGGTCATAAAAGGCAGGAAAAGAGCATTGAGGGCCCCCCTTACTCGAAGTCCAGGAGGAATCAGACCAGCTTCCTTCAGGAAAGGCAAGGTTTGATGGAGCAACTCCACTCCTTACAGAGAAGCCTTCTATTTAATTTATTTTGTATCAGCTGTAGGATGTGCGGGCAGAACAATAGACCTTTGGGCGAATCAGGGCACTGTGTGTGGAAGCCATTGGATGGACACTGAGCTTTGCAGCTGGACACTGCCTGTCCTGTCTGCAGGGCCTGGAGGGCGAGCTGCTGGAAGAGCATCAAACCCCAGGGGCCCTCCTGTCACTTTCATGGAGGGCTCTTGTCCCTGATTGTAGGGGCAATGCCAGAAACTTGCCCTGAGACCTGCTGCAGCTTGGGCACTACTGTTCTTTGTGGCAGGGCTAGAGGAGGAGCAGGTAGGCTTGGCCCGAGGAGCTGCAGTGGGATAAATATCACAGGGCAACAAAGAGGATGAAGGGGCTGGATTATCTCTTGTGAGGAAAGGCTGAGGGAGCTGAGCCTATTCCATGTCACAGAGAGATGGCTGAGAGGGGATCCTTTAATGTGTATAAATCTCCAAAGGGGGGTGTCAGGAAGATGGAGCCAAGCTCTGCTCGGTGGTGCCCAGCAGTGGGACAAGAGGCAATGGCCAGAAACTGCTTCACAGGAACTTCCACCTGAACATGAGGAAGAGCTTCTTTCCTGTGCAGTGACCGAGCACCGGAACCGCCTGCCTGGTGGGGTCCTGCCGTGCGCTCTGGGATGACGCTGCACAAGCAGAGGATGCGCTGTGTCCCTTGCAGCCTGCCCCGTTCTGTGCCGTCCCGGAAAATCTCTCTGCTTCTTGCAGAGGCCTTTAGCTGAGAGAAGAGACGCCAGGAGTAAAACTTTGCACGCAAGAAACAGGGGCGGGCCAGGAAAGAACAAAAAAGTTGAAGCCCCTCCGGGCCGCAGCGAGCAGGGTTCGAACCTGCGCGGGGAGACCCCATTGGATTTCAAGTCCAACGCCTTAACCACTCGGCCATCGCTGCTGATGCTGCTCCCGCTCCCCGGCTGCAGCCTTATAGGACATTCAGCTCGCCGCAGGCCCCGCCCCCTCCCCGCTCAGCCAATGGGCGCCGCCGGCCCCGGCCCCGCCCCCGCAACGATGGCGGCCGAGGCTCCGCAGGAGCGGCGCCGGAGGGATAAATCGCAACTCACTCTTGGGAGGTTTTCAGCCTCAAACGCAGGGGAGGTGTTCGCTCCCGCCGATTAAACCTGCGCACCTGAGTCTGGCAGGGAGGAGGCAGCCAGAAACCCCGTACAGGAGACAGGAGCCATTAGGTGTTGCATTAGCTTTCAGTGGCATTCATATTTTTCTTGGTTCTAAAATTTATTTCAATTATTACAAAATGTCTCTATCATATGACCTTTATATGTAATTAAATTCGCTGTAGTTTTTTTTTACGCTAATAACAGTTAATTGTGCCAGCAGTAGTACAATGGAAATTAAATTTCATTTGATTTTCTACCTATGTTGCAATGGGTAAAAATAATTTTACCTGATTTTTCATTCCTATAGTCAGAGCTTTTGTTTTGTTATTTTAAGTAGCTGAAGTGATATTGGTGACTGTGCTTCCACCCTCCTTGTTTTTACTTTTTTTTTATGAGTTATTGATCAAGAAGCATTCTTAATAATTGTTTTAACTTGCCTCAGCACCGAAAATATTGCTGGATTAGTAAAACAGTCTTATGAAAATCACCTGTCAGGGCTTTTTCTGGCAGCTGGCCCGGGGAATGTGGAGGCGAGAGGCGTTGGAGGCAGCGGGTGTGTGCGCTTGTCAGAGTGAGGAGAGGCGGCGCTGGCAGGCCCCGCGTTACGGCCGCGGGAGTTGGGCAGGCTGTGCACGGCCCTGCTGCGGGACAAGCGCGGCTCTGCCCCGGGCTCCGGGGCCCTGTCCTTACACAGAGCTCCCCGTGTTGCCACAGACCGCGGGGCCGCCTGGACTTGCCCGCCTGGAACCCCCGGCTGGCTGACAGCTACGCGGGAGCAGCCCGGGGGTTGGGATCTGCCGCTCCCGGGAACGCTGCAGCCCGGTTTTCTCCATCACGCCTTGCTGGAAGGTGAAAGCCGAGAGCCCAACCATTCCAGCTTCTGCCAGGCTGAAGTGAGCACATTTAAACCACACACGCAACATCCTGAGCCACTGAAGCCTCGAAACAGACCCGTGCCCCTTCTGTCTCACAATTTGCGATGTCTGACTTCAATGTTCTGCATTTAGGAGCCTTTTTTTCCTAGCAGAACTAATTTAAAAACTTACTTTTTTTTTTTTCTTCTTTAAGCAAAGACTGCTTTGTGTCCACGTGTAGGACTCGAGGTAAAATGTGCAATCTCAGTAAAACATGACAAATCCCGAGGCGGCTGGGAGTTGTTCAGGCACACGGGGGTTGTACTTAAGCCGCTGCATTCGGTGAGGAGCTCGGTGTGTCGCTGCAGAAGTTGTTGCTGGAGCGGTGCTGGAGGGACCTCCAGCGTTCCCAGCGCAAGCTGCAAGTGCCGAGTAGGGAGAGCAGCTTCCAGCCCTTTGAGGTACCATCCTTGCCCAGGAGCGCTGACAGAAGGGCTTAGGGACACGCAGAGTGCTGCTGGAATAAGTGTATTTTGAAAATGAATTCATCTCCCAACGGAATCTCAGAAGTTTTACTTCTTAATTACTTAAAAGTAGCAAGATCTTGACATTGGAACAAGTAACAGATAAAAGTCTTCCTTAGGACTGTCATATAAAATATTTTTTCATGATTTTAATTTCTTTAAGTAAAGAGGAGACGCACTGAAAAATCTTCAATAGCACATGGACAACTTAACCAAGCAGTATAAAAAATGCACAAGTGATTTCTTTAGAAGTATAGGGACTGAGCCCTGAGCACTTCAACCCTTCAGGTTCTTGTCCTCGTTGACCTTAACTGACCTAAATGTCAGTTTGTAATGCTTGTTCCATCCCTCTGTGGCCTTTTATTTAATTTATCTCTATCAGCTTTACAAATTCAATAGTTTGAATGTTTCTTCCTGTTAGAAATCTATGATGCCTACAACAGAAAAAATAGGTTTGAATCTCCTTAAGTTATTACATTTACAGCAACATCGGCAGAACAGCAACTTTGTGCTTATGTGTAACTTTGAACGTTCAAGAGTAAATTTTACATCTCCCTTGAAGAATGTGAGCGAAATAATGACTCCAACATAAATTGTGTTTTACAACAGATAACGATTGTGCCACAAGACTACAGAATTCCGTGTTTTCTCCCTGAAGAAACTAATAACGGTAGGAAAACTAATGCTGCATACTGAAGAATATTTCTTCTGTGTTCCTCCTGTTCTGTTAGCTTTGTAGATCATTTAACAAAGCTGAAAACATACATACAATGAAAATTAGCATTTACTATGGAAAAATTCTACATGGCTAAAATTTCATATTCTGGGGACAAGTTTCAGGTAGAGAATCAAAAGTGGCTTCATTCCTTTACTTAGGACATGTCAAACTTTTCCTTGTTTGTTTGTCAATGATGACAAAATTTGTGATACAATGGCCACTGGGCATCCTCCATGGAATTAACTGGTACCCCTTGGTATTTTTTATAAACATTATCTAGAAGAACAATGAAAAATTTCTGCTAGTTAGGTAAACCAAAGTGTTCTAGTTCTGGTCCCTTCTGCTCAAATTTGAGGCTGCTGGCAACGTGGTGGTAAGAAAGTGCTGATGCTTCTGACTGACGTGTTCAGTAAAGGCAAAAACTGAGCTGCAGCTTCCTGTGCATGTCTGGCTCTGCTCACAGATGCTTAATCACCTTTCTTACAGCAACATTTTAAATGAGGGCAGCATGACATCTGTCACCACAAGTGTGTGAATAAACATGGACAGTTTGCTAATCCTGCTTATGCAGCTAAATATTAATTAAGGTGTCTAAACATCCATGCATATGCAAAAAGAGGCATACAGTTTTATCCTAAAGCTTTCATTTTACTACTGAAAATGTGGCTCTTAAAGTTGACGGACTGTAGAATCTGCTTTTGCCTCTAATCCTCTCATATGTTCAGTAATAGATCATTTTTGGAAAAAGGCTATTAGTTCTACTTAGATGTTAATGAAATTACAGGCTCAGTGTTACAAGATTATCAGATTATATCACTGAATGTTGTTGTAGGTGTCAGCGCAGCCAAATGTTTTGTCGCATTCTTATTTTTAATAAATAATTTAGCAAATTTGGGCATGTGTCACAGTAAGACATGAAATAAAGATGCTTGACTCCAGTGGGAAGGCAGACGAGAATCAGAAGCCTTTATTTACAATTCATTCAGCCTTTTTATAACATGCTGTGCTAAAAAGGCACATTATTGGTCCATAGGATTGACTCCTCTCTCAATTGGTTAAGTAACAGAAATAGCAAAACACCTGGGAGAGAGGTTGTTATGGGAAAGGAATATTGTTTACTTGGAAATGTTATGGGAAAGGTAGTTATTTAGGAAAGTTGTTTGGGAAAAGGGAAACTGTTGAAAAGTTTCCCTTGGGAAGAGCTAGCAATTCTCAGGCTCAGAAATACCGGGCCCACAGGCATGTGTGTGCTACTGGATTGGAACCTTTTTCCTTAATACATCTTTACCAGATTTACTGGGTTTTAAACAAAAAACACATTCCTATTTGCAATGGTTTATCCACACATTTCCTACATTTTAATGAACACAGGTAAATGGATATACTTTCAAAATCTGACTACACTGAATATCATAGAAAAATGCTACTCTGTGCCAAAACCATCCTTATGGTAGGTTTATTAATGAGACTTGGCTTTCACCATGCATCTGCAACACCATAAAGAGTAACATTCTTCCCACCTGTGTGAAAGCAAAGTAGGCTTCTGGCTCCCATTCTGTATTGCTTGACTTTTGTCCCATTCTGAGCATAGATATGGAGACCCTGATTTACTCACCTTGTGTATTCTTCAAATCTTAAAATACATGACTTCTTGTTTATTTTTCATTTAATCATTATTTTCCAGTTCGTTGGAGTTTCCCCACCCCCCCCCCCAAAACAGTATCTGCAGTCTATTTTAAATAGTTGTGTAGTTGTGATTAAAACCTGTTATTTTGCCGAGTTTTACAGGCTGTTTTTCACATTGTCAGTACAGCCAGGAATTATGACAGCAGGTGCACCTTGTGTTGGTACCTCCAGCTTAGCAGAAGCTTTAGAAACAAAAACAGATAGTGAAAAATCAGTTATGAAAAACCCCCTTCATCAGAAAATCTCCCTCTCGGTTAGTGCTTGGCTTAGTCACATTTGTGCCTAAAATTTAAATCTGTTTGTAGTATTGGCTGGTTGCAACTATCCTGGGTAAATGACCACTTTAATTCCTGTTTTGCCTCAGAGATAGATCACAGCAATAAACCTTCCCAATTCTCCAAAATCAAATATTTTATACACTATGAATTGCAAGATCTTGAAGGAAGGAAAGCTAAAACTCAGTAACAAATAGAATAAAACCAACTTTAATTATGCTTTAGAGGCAATTTACCATGGGTCTTTCAGCTCAGTGTCCCATTTTTTGAAATCAAGCTACTGCAGATAGGTTATTTTACACCACCAAAGATGTACTAATTACACCCCTCCTGTCAGCAGTGTACTTGTGCAGAAAAATGTGGTGTACAGTATTAGCATTGCGGTTGAAAGTTTGATTTTTATAGGTCTATATTGCTGCTGTTTTCTGTCACTGATGGGCTGCATGTGGAGAAACATACTGATAATGTGTTTTGTTGAATTGTCTGAGAACTTTGGGATTTTCATGAATAATCCTTTTTAGTCTTTGGGTATTCTCACCTGAATAGCCTACATTTCCTATGCAAGAAAAATATTCCTGGTGAAAATTCCAAAACATAGTTTGAAGAAACAAAACTTTAGCAATGGAGGTCTTGAGATTTCAAGAACTAAGTTTAGGAATTTCAGTCATTGCCATTTCATTTCTGACACTGTAATATGATTAATTTTGCAATTTTAACTCCCAAACTGCTAATTTCATACTGCATGGTTTCTCGGTAGGAATGGGAGTTAGTGCCTTGTAAGCAGGCTGTTTTTCAAGAGTTGTCTCTTTAGACAGTATTATTTATTGTTTGTATAAGATTATGTCTTAGGGATGCAATATCATTCTGACAAGGTTGATTAAATAATAATGTACAAATATGAAATATATTAACTCAATGCTTCCACTAGAAGTGAATAGATGCATAAACAACTGAAAATAAAAAATTACTAATTACTGGACTTACAGATAATAACTGAAGGCAAATGGAGAGTCAGAATATTGGAATGTGCTCTCTCTAAAAAAATTATTTCTGAACTGTTTCAATTGACAGCTAACATCAAAAGTTTTTGCAGGATCATGAAATTTTGTTAAAGAATCTGATTATAAAATTTTCTTTGGCCTAGCTGAATCTAAAAAATTTTAGAAAATCTGATGACATCTATACTGATGGGCACGGGATTGTGTCTGAGGTCCTGTGCCTGCTCAGTCCATCCATACCCTGCTGCCATTCTGGGAGTACATTTAGTCATTCACCAGTGAGCAGTTTTTCATTTGCCTTCTGTGGGAATGAAATCCAGGTACATGAGATGCAGAAATGTGAATTGGCCAGGTTCCTTACCTGGATTATCACTGGTCAAGACTGGGATTTTCTTCACCCAACACAGATACGAACATTATATTTGATGTAAAATTTGTATTGTTTTCATGGATTCCTTATTTGATTAAGTTTTCAATATGTTTGCCATAAGTGCAGTGTCTCAATAGGTCTAGCTCTCATTCACAGCTGTGAAATCCTACCCAGAGTCCTACAGAAGATGAAAAAGCAGAACCTCGTCTGGTGAACCATACTGGAGCGGGAATCATGGGAGACTGGAACAACCTCAAAAAACAGTGTCCGTCAGAAGGGAGGATACGTGAACAGTGACATAAAATGATTTTAAACTATTCCAAACAAATAGGCTTAGTGCACAGGTTCCCTCTGCGAACTACCTACTTACCTACCTACCTACCTACCTACCTACCTACCTACCTACCTACCTATCTACCTACCTACCTATCTACCTACCTACCTACCTACCTACCTACCTACCTACCTACCTACCTACCTACCTACCTACCTACCTACCTACCTACCTGTCACGGGCCGAAGGAAGAGTGGCAGAGCAGGAGCAGGAGCAAGAACAGGAGCAGGGGGTGGCCCCTCCTCAGATCCGAGCTCTCCCCCTCAGATCAGATCCCCCTCAGGTGCCCACAGGCCACACTCCGTGCTCTGTTCGCGCTCTCAGCCTTGGGTCAAACCCTCCTGTTATAAATGAACCAGCCAATTTAATAATTAAAAGAGAATTTATTAATATTGACAAAGTATAAGTTTAAAAAGCCACGAGCAAAATAGTGCCGAGCCGGGCAATCGGCACTGGGTGAACCCAATTCGGACTCTATCGCTCCGAATCCCCGTGGTTCGCCATCCTTGCTGTGGTGGAGTCCTGTTTTATACTCTTTTTGGTGGGTGTCCTCTTGCTTATCTGATGATTCTTGCTTTTTCAGCATATCCATTCATTCTTATTTTTCTTGCTGTGGTTTGCTAAAGATCTTCCAGAGTTCGGTGATTGATTTCTTATTTCTACAGGATATCTGCTCTGAGGAAAATA
>VZUI01094502.1:0-12816 GCA_013401135.1 Cettia cetti
AAAGAAAGAAAGAAAGAAAGAAAGAAAGAAAGAAAGAAAGAAAGAAAGAAAGAAAGAAAGAAAGAAAGAAAGAAAGAAGAAAAAGAACCTCCACCTTCACAGAAGCCCTGTCCCCAGCAGCTGTTGCTCTACTTGTGGAGTAACCAGTTGAACCTCCGTCTTCACTCCCTTTTCTCATCCAGAAATTCCTGCTTTTGGCTCTGTGTTAACTCCAGACTTTCTGTGTCAGTGGCCAGATGCACATTTCTTGTCCAGCACTAATTCCCCACCCAAATATTCCTACAGAAATGCAAGTGCCCATAGGAAATAATGACTTGGACAATAGAAGGGTAACCCCTGAGCTGAAATTTGATTTCTTCCCTCATTAGTCAAGCATCAAAGATTGAATCTTGGAAAATTTCACTAAAAGAGGACAATGAATGTGTGCCAACATAACCGAAGGGAATTAATTTAAAATTCCTGATGAATATTCATGGAAAAAATATTTCTGCATTGTTTGCCTAGCTCTAATTGTGTTCATTAAAGAAAAGCTTCATTAGTGAAGTCAGGAGCATATTGTTGTGCACAGCAGTGAAGAAAATATAAACCTAGAAATAGAACTAACTGTTTTTTTGAACACTCTGCACAGGTTTTTCAGCTACCAGTAACAAAGGAAATATTTCAGAGTTATAATGAGCTCAAATGTTCATATTAACAATTCAAATCCATAAAAAGGAAAGGCACAGTTCAAGTTTCTTGCCAAACAAACAGGACCACCAAATATATTGGCACTGGATTTTGAGGGAAAGGGTTAGATTCTGGGAACAGCTAATGGATAAATAATAGAATTACTGCTATGCATCAGGGTAGATGTGCATAATTGCCCAGTCATGGATGACTTCTGGGTGTTTGTGAATATGTTTCCATCTAATTGCTGAGGCACAAAGGTACAATTTCTTGTTTTGGTGCTAGCTAACAGAAAAGGGCTCTGTTTTCAGCAAGAACACCCTCAGTTCTGCAAGCCACTAGCACACATCAACAGCCTGGCTGCACACTGGGGTAGGCTTGAAACTGGGTATTTACTGGGCAAAATCAAGGTTTGCTTGCTCTGAGAAACATGAAACCCTTTCACTACCATTAACAGGGTATCAGCATTCCCCCTCTGGGTCACAGTTTGGGGACACTGCTCAGCAATTCCACCCCAAGATTCCGCATTCCTCCTATGGGTAGTGAATCACCCCAGGAGATCTCCCTCCATCCTGAGGAGAGGATCTGGAGCCAAGCCTGGAGTTGTGCCTGATATTGGGCATTGCAGTGCTGGTGTTGCAATAATCAGATTCATTTGTGGGCTGAGTGTTTTACGGGAACTCAACTCAGGAGACACTGCAGATCCTTCATCAATAAACAAAGCTGATAACACTTGTCTTCTTCATGGGCCTGGGGAAATTAAACACAACAGGAGGCACTTTTACAGCCTTAAAACTACACAGGTACCACGGTGACAGATCACCTTTGATAAACATTTAATGTGATGTCCGGGAGTCCAGCCAGGGATTTTATGTAAAGCACAGTAAGTTTTGACTGGAAGTGTCTCCCTCAAATGCCCTTACCCTTAAACCTCAAAGGTTTAAGTGAGGAGTGGATCACTATATTCTGCACATACCTGAGAGAGGGGTAAGGGTCCTGAATCCAAAGCTGCAACTCATTTATACAAAATAATTTTGCCACTTCCTTCGCTTTACCAAGAGCATCTTAGGATCATCCACTATCATCAGCTGTCATGGCTGCAGCTGTTCTGTAGCTGCAAAGATAATTTGGCCATAAGAGACCCCCAAGCTTGTCCAGCCTAGAAGTATAACAAGTCCCTGGGTGAGCAATAATAAGATGGATTCAAACTCAAACAGGGACCCTAGCCAATCCTATTCCATATTGAATGCAGACATACCACTGGGAGCTGGGCAGGGCTGAGACCCTAACAAGTCAGTTGTCCAAGCCCAGGAGTTTTGAACCCTCTGTGCTAAAAGGGCAGCCACAATAAATCTTTGATGTTTGTCACATGATATCAGTGAGTCCTGTCACGTCTGTCTCCAACCTACGATGCCATAATGTAATAATTAGCAGGTTTCAAATAAATGGGATAAATGCATTGCATTTTTTTCCTTCTCTCGTGTTTCCCCTAGATTTATGTTCCAGTTTTCATCAACATGCAACTCACTGCAGAAAAATGCTTGTTCAAATAGCAGAGTAACATTTTTTTGGAGTAGATATTTGCTCACTGTATGTGTGTATCTGTTATATTAATGTGCATTTTCATACTTATATATTATTTCTGTGTATAACAGAAATCATTCTCTCTGAAGAATGATTCAATGTTGTTTTGGTTTTTCCCCCCCAAAATGTCTGTTGGGGGTTGAATTTGTTTCCTTTTGTTTGTGGAATTTTTCCCCATTGGGTTGCTAGGGAGCTAATTGCTGGGCGCTTATGGGTGCTTGGACCAAGGCAGGAAAGGAAGGGGTGGGGGTCAGTTGCTTTCTCTTGCTCCTGGCATCAGGGAGGGCAGGTCGGGCTGCTGCTGTTGCTGCTGTTGCTGCTGTTGCTGCTGTTGCTGCTGCTGCGGGAGGATTCTCGGTTTTTCCACTGGCTCCGGTCCTGAGAACCATCATTGGCTCCTGAGCTCCAGAACAGCTGAGTCCATCTTCTCCTGCCCTGTGCGACTGACCCTGTCCTGCCGCCACCGTTCCCTTGGCACTGCTTTGCGGCACTGTCCTCCTTCCCCTGCTGGGATATCCCTGCTGCTCCAGCCACCACCGCAGGGCTTCCTGCTCTCACCCACCAGCCCAGGATTGTTCCATTGTTCCAGCCTGGTGCTCTCAGCGAGATCAGACTGCCCCGAGCTTTGTGAGAACAAAGCCCCTCGAGGTCTTACCTAGTTCTGCTTAGTATTATTGCTGTAATTGTTATTGCTTGTTTGCATTGTTATAAATACTAGTAAAGAACTGTTATTCCTATCCCCATAACTCTGCCTGAAAGCCCCTTTAATTTCCTAAATTATAATAATTTGGAGGGAGGGGATTTGAATTCCATATTTCCTAAGGACGTCCTGCCCCTTAGGAGATCCTTAGCAAATACCTGTCTTTCAAACCAAGACAATATCTTATTTCTAGGACAAACACTACATAGTCAAAACTTGTCCCTGCCCATGACAGGGGATTAGAAGAACTTTAAGGTTCCTTCAACTCAAACCACTCTATGGTTTCTCTCCATTCTTCCTCAATTTTCCTGCTGAGATTCTAGATTTTCACCTTTTTAGTACATTTGACAAGTTTTTCAGGATTTGGACACATTACCTTTATTTGCTCACAATGTTTCAGGTTATGTTAGTTATACAGTAATTTGATAGTCCTAATAATACTTTTATTTCTCCTCCTTACAACCACCCTTGCAAACAGAACACCTCCAAAGCCTCTCAGTGATATAGAATTTACCAACAGCAGCCCAAAAAATTCCCCTCAAATATTTATTTATTTTTAAAAAAGCTGAGAAAGAACTTTGAATAAGGACATTACAAAGTAGCACTGCTGCTTCTCCCTTAATTTCTCTCATTTTTCCTCACATACACTGGAGGTTTGGTCTGAAGGAATCACTGTTTCTGAGACATCAGGATTTGGTGGCAGTACCCTGACTCTGCCTGTATCCAACCCCACTACTGACACAGGGCCAGTTTTCTTTCCAGCCCACCTCAACAACAACAGCAAAAAGAATGAAACTTGAACATTTTTTAGTAATATTTTCTTTTGCATACTCTAACAGGTGAGAACTTCCCCCCCTCCTTTTTTTTTTAAACTATCTGTGAGAATGCCTCTGTTCAGTAGTTCCCATTCTTGACAAATGGCAAAGTTCCCACTTCAATTTATTTTATGTGTGTGTTAAGTCATGACAGGTATCCATCCTTGCCAACTAGCTCTGGCATGAAAATAAGGAGGCCTAGGAGAGAAATAGCATTTTAGGTAGTAAATAATATCAATGGAGTTTGAAAGAAAAAAAAGATAAGCCTACATTTTCTGTAAAAGACTATCCAGCTGGAAGAAAGCATTCTGTCAGATGCAATACAGGCTGAATTAGTGCTCTTCTGGTTGTAAGAGCCAATGAGCTACTAGTAATGTGCAAAAAAACCCAGTGTGGTAGAATGGAATTAATAAACTTGATATTGCCATTATATTGGCTTCCAGAAATAAAATCAGAAGATCCTGACCTGTGGTGGTGTGGATCTTATGTATTCTAGTGATCTATGGATGATGTTCTGTTATATGTAACCTCAATGGTTTATTCTGTGTACCCCTTTCTCTCCCAGTTGGTTTACTCCTAAATCCTCCCTGTGTCCATCATGGTTGTCCCTACCCCCTGGTCCTGTCACTCTAGCCCTAGCTTCACCTCTCTCTCTATAAGGTTCCAGGGAGGGCATCGAATTATAGGCCAGGGGTTGAGATACTCCCCTCTCCTCCCTCGGGATTCGTTCCCCATAAGATTGACATACCCTGAGCCCCACCCAAAACTCCTTCCCATTGGTCCCTAGCTCTCCCCACCCCTGTAATCCTCCCCCAGTTAAAAGTCCCTGCTCAGGCAGTTTCCAGTGCTCTCCCCCTGAAAGGCTGGAGGAATAAAGATCTCTTGTTCGTCAGTATGAGAGTCCAGCTTTCTTCTTTCTCCAAAGCTGTCTGCCTACAGGCTTTTCAGGGAAAAGAACCCACTGAGCAGGTGGTGACACAGTGCTCCGCCAGCTGCATCTGTGGCCGCAGGGTTGGAGCTAGCCGTGGAGCTCTGCATGGCTACACTGACTTGCACTACTGTGTGCTCCCACAGTCACTCAATTCACTGTTTGCCACAAACCTGCTGGCACTGACCGGTTTCACAAGGAAAAGATGAACTGAGGCACGGCTCTTACCCACTGGCGGCTTTTGCTCTGCATTCATCAGAATCGCAAACAGCATGACTGAGGAATAAACCCACCAGTGTTACAGGAGAAAAAAACGTAGAGGAAATTCTGCTGTTTCCTGCCAGCCTGGACAAGTTGAAGCCAGAATCAGAAATCTGCTGAAAGCCAGAGGAAAAGTCTCTTGAAAGTAAATGACAATTTGGGGGGGTTATCTACCCCCTTGGGTGCTTCAGGGCACTCTCAGATACCTTCTGGCACCAACCATGAGGAAATCAATAAGGATATTGATAAAATCAGCTTTTGAGTGGGGATTTGGCTTTCTGATGCCCATTCCAGGATGTTCGACGTATCTAGGAATTAGTGTTTTGTGGGAGTTAATCCGGCCGGCTCCCATTAATCACCAGGGGGTCACATATGTGGAAAGAGCACATAAAGATATGTCTTGGTTTGAAACACAGGTGTCTACTAAGGAAGGCAGGGCCTCCCTTGGAATGGAAAATATGACATCCCCCTCCCACCTTGAAATTATATTACTTTGAAATTAAGGGTCTTTCAGGCAAAGATATGAGAAAAGGGATAACAGTTCTTTACTAGTTGTTTATGTATAACAAGGCAACAAACAGTAATCAACAACAAACAAGAACAGAAAACCCAGTAGTCTCTTCCCGCTCTTTAAGCAATTTCTCCTTTGGTGTAGTTACAGTCACAGCCAGCAGGATGGGATGGACAAGGGGTTTCCTCTACAAACCCCCAGTGGCTGCTGGTCCCAGCGCCTCCTTTGGATAGCACAAGGACCTGTAGCAGGAACCTCAGGAGAAGCAAACTGGAATGGAAGGGATGAGCAAAGTCCTGGACTGGTAGATGAGATGTATCAGAAGCTCTGCAGCTGAAGCTGGAGCCGTGGTATCCCAGCAGGGCAGGGGCAGCTTGGCTTCCAAATGCAGCATGACAAAAAAAAAAAAAAAAGAAAAAAAAATCTTTGGGATTTTCTCACCAACACTTCCTGGTCCCTCAGTTCCAGGCTGTGCAGAGGGTGGGGGCAGCCCCTCAGCAGGAAACAAGGGAAGTCCCCAGTCCTGGTGGAGACACACTAGCTCGGAGCTTCCCAACAGCAGAGCAGCCAAAGAAGCCCAGCTGGCAAGCTTAGTCACAGTGCTGAAGCAAAAAACCACACCAAAAAGAAACAGGCAAAACCCACAGAAACTGGAGGAAACAGGTGAGGCCACACCTTGAGTACTGTGTCCAGTTCTGGGCCCCTCAGTTTAGGGAGGACGTTGAGATGCTCAAATGTGTCCAGAGGGCAACAAGGCTATTGAGGGGCTTGGAACATGAGCCCTAAGAAGAACAGTTGAGGAAGCTGGGGTTATTTAGCCTGGAGAAAAGGAGCGTCAAGGGTGACCTTATCACTCTCTACAAGTCCCTGAAAGGTGGCTGTAGCCAGGTGGGGGTTGGTCTCTTCTCCTGGGCAACCATGGACAGAATGAGAGGACACAGTCCTTGCACCAAGGTCCTTGCATCAACAGTCTTTGCACCAAGGCAGAGTTAGGTTAGACATTAGAAAGAAATTCTTCACAGAAAGAGTGATTGGGAAATGGAATCATTTGTCACCGTCCTTGCAGGTGTTTGAAAATGGATGTGGCACTCAGTGCCATGGTTTAGCTGATGAGAAGGTGTTAGGTCATAGGTTGGACTTGATGATCTTAAAGATCTTTTCCAGCCTAGTTCATTCAGTGATTGTGTGATCTCTGGTCAGAGATACTGGCCGTGTGTGCAGAAGAGAGTGGCTGCCTCTCTGTGTCTCCAACTCCCCCTGAAACCCTGGCCCTGCTCCCATTCATTGTGCCAGCCCCGGAGCCAGGGAGGATGGGTGTTGCAGTCTGTTCATGCTGCAGTTTGCTCAAATTTTAAAGTTTCTAAACAGTACAGTGCCCCTTGTTTAGTCTTGGTTTGGACTCCTGTGTCAAAAACTGTTGCTGTCAGCAATCCAGACCACTGCCTTTTTCCTAAAAATTTTAAGCCAATCTTTCCTCAATCCGAATTTCATTTGCCTGTATAATGTGTTTTCCTTTCATTGGTTTTTCATTAGTCCCCAAAGTCAATGTTTACCTTTTTGCTTTGCCGCAATTGGCTGGAAGTGACCGCGCCTCTGAGGCCATAAGAGTATATAGCCCATCATGCCCGAGGTGTTTTGTCTGTTTGCTGTGGTGATTCAGATAATAAAAATCTTTGGATCTGAGACAGCAGATCTCCCTTCCTCATTCCCTGTCCTCTGCCTGCACTGAAGAAATGTTTCTAAGCTGCTGAACTAAAGAGTTCAGAGACGCCCACCCGCAGCATGGCTCGGGAGGAGGTGTCCCAAACCATATTGCCCATGTGGAAACCCAGAGCTAGCATGGAGATCCCAACCATGGCAATAGATGGTGGGTATGGCAGGGACAGCTGCCACCCCTGGGCACAAAACAAAACAGATCAAAACCCCCTAAATATGGGATGGGATAATAAAACAACCCAAAGACAAGATACCATAAAGAGCACATGAACGCACCAATAAAGAGCACACAAACACACCAAGAACACTCATGCTCTGGGGCACATAGGACTGTTTCAACCCTCCAAGGTAATGAAGAGAAGGGAACCTGAAGTCACAGCACAGTACTAAATGTACTGACAATAGATAAGGAGTTTATAATTATTTTTGCCAGGGCTATACGTAACACCACTTAAAGCTGGATTCGGTATCTCTTCCTGACAGATCACCAGATAAAAATCAATACAGCTGTTAAGGCAGATTTATTACCTACATATTATACCTGATATTTTCTCATGGCCCCCTCTAAAGTGCAAGCTGTTATCTACTGGCATTTTCCAAATGTGAGAAGCTAAAATTCAAAAGCCAGCACTGCGGAAAAAAGAAGATTTAATTGTTGCAATTTCAGAGACAGGCACATGACAGAACACTGAGGTTCATGTGACAACAACCAACTTCTATTGAGTACTGTTCTCCTTGTATCGTTTTGGAAGTCCGCGTGGTTGGTCCTGATTGGCTGTATTAGTTGCCACCTGGCAACTAACTGGCCAATAGCTGCCCGTGTCCCCAACAGCCCAGACTGGTTGAGTTATATAAGCAAGGTAGTTATATAATTAGTCACACTTCAGTTATAAAATTATAACTAGGATTATTCCTAACTGTGAGACCTCCAGGCAGCTGTTAGCCACCACGTTTCATGGTTAAATCAAATTAGACTAACATTGCCTGATACAATAGGAACACCTTTCAGCAATTACTTTCTGACATGTTAATCTATGAATTGAACACTCAGTTGCAACAATTTTTATTACTTTAGGTTGTAGGTTGGAGACAGACACATGACTCAAGGCATCAAGGACAAACAGCCTGGTTTATTATTTGGGGTCCCCTTTTATTGGGGGTTCAAAACTCCTGGGCTTAGACAACTGACTGGTTGGGGTCTCAACATTACCCAGCTCCCTGACTAGTGATATGTCTGCATACAGGGTTGAATGGGATTGCCTGGGATTCCCTGTTTGGGTTCAAATCCATCCTATCATTGCTCACCCAGGGACTTTTACTTCTAGGCTGGTCAAATTTGGGGATCTGTTATGGCCAAATTTATCTTTGCAGCTACAGACCAGCTGCAGCTGTGACAAAGTTTAAATGGCTGTTTTAGATTTCTGAATGTGTTGAAAAAAGTAATCAGCTACAGTTGGGTAGGTATCTGCATAGATAGTGAGAATTTCCACTTTCAAGACAACTTCTAAAATCAAATCAGAGAGAAAACAAAGTAAAAAATTTGTAGGCACCATCATGTTTGTTTTTATAGGTTTTTCCCACTAGATCTAAACTATGGACACTATGGAACAGTTCAGTCCAGACAAGACCAGGTACAGGCAGTTCCAGCCTTATCCCAGCATTCTCAGGTGAGAAAATCCATCAACATTGACAATATATGTCCATTAATACAAATGGCAATACTAAATGCTGCCATAATAATACAAACACTGGATTTAACACCCAGATTCCAGAATGCTAATTGAAGTGCACCCAGAGTAAAACTCAGCCTAAACATTATTAAAGACTTAGAACAAGATGATGTACATATGGAAGAGGAAAGAAGGCTTTTCTTCTTTTACAGCTGTACAGCAAAGACATGACGAGGTGGGAACTGAATGAAGGTCCCTCAAGTCCCAAGTATTACCTTAATCTACAGAATATTTTTCCTGATAGAATTTTCAGATGATCTTCTAGCAATCCTGTCCACCTTCCTTCATTTTTCAGCCCTATGTTCTATCCAGTACATTGATTTTTGAATGTCTAGTCCAAGAGCTTTCTTTGTTTAAAGAATTCTATTAAGCTCAGCATGCAGGAGGAAGGAGTCATAAGCATTAGCCAGACCATCAGAAAGAATAAAAAGTTAAAAGTAGTAAAGCATAAAGTGAAACAAATAATGAGGGGGGAAAATCAGATTAAAATGAAGCTCAAATATACATCTGCAGAATTTAATATAATTTATAGTCTTAATGATTCCATATGCCTTCCTTATTGAATTTCCTCTATTTAACTGATATTGATGTTGTCCCAAATGCAATTGCCCTATATTGGTGCCAAGAGAAGGAAGCTCAGCTCCAGTAGTTTTCCAGAAACAACTTTGTATTATCAACCTTTCAGCTTCAATAATGCAGTGCTCCCCATAACACGATATGGATGGGTTCTCATTTGTATGCACAGCACCTCTGTTTCAGGAGCAGTCCAGGATCACATCCAAATGTCTTATGGGCTTTTTATAGCTACAGTACATTTGATTTACTGCTACTCCAGAAAACTGTTGTGCTTATTACCATTGTAAGCCGAGGCACTTATATCCTTTTTGTTTTTCATGTCCCTTGTATTATTGCAATTTTAAGAGGCTCCAGTGAAAGATCATAGATGAAAAAAGATCAGACTCATTTTATATTTTCAGCTTATAATTATCTCATTTGAAGACAGAGAGTATTTCCTGGCCACAACGTGGCTACAGCACTCTTTTTAGTAATGATACTAAAATTTATGCAAAACATTCCTTTTTACTACCAAAAAGAAACAAAGAAAAAACTCCACAAAAACCCTAACCCACCATGAAATATTTGAGTGATTGACTAACAGTTGTTTAAATGCATAATATTGTGCCATATTGATATTCCAAAGTGAATTTCAGAAACTTGAACTGCACTTGAATTAAATTAATGTTTATCTTAGATTTACAGGAACATCTGCACCCACAAGGGAAATTATTTTGGTAATTAGAAGGCAGGCATGCTTTTGTTTGATTAGCTGACAGGGTCAAGGAGTACAAAGTAACATGTCCTGACACAAAGATTTAAATAATAAAAGACCCAAGCAAATCCATGAAACACCTTTGCACACCTATACTGACTCAGTTTTTAATTAGCACACCTTGACTTCATAATTACATCTACTCTATGATTTCTTGTCAAGAAACCAAGAAAGGAAACTGTAGAACAGATTAACCAACAGTATCAATAATCCATGTATTTGGATGCAAAAAGGTTTATTCTAGTAAAAGTTTTCTAGGTAGTAAATGCAAAGAGAGATGATTAAGATAAAAAGTTTTCAGAGCAAGCTCTTTTACTTTTTTTCCTCTCTCAGTCATAAGAGAATCACAGATCCAGCCAACAGTCAGGGAAATCATGAACTCCAAGTTGCTAGAAAGGGCACAGTGATTTGGAAGCAAAGTCTTAACGGTGATTACAAGACAATGGCCCGAAAATTAAGGCCTGATGGTTGCTTAAGAAGGTTTGCCACATCCTCCCTTTCCCCCTTCAAGTGTGAAGAATGCTATTCTCACAGACACACTGATTACATATTCAAAGCTGCTACAATGGTTAGCAGTTAACCAATCCCCCTTTGCAGATTTTCATTTGGCTGCAATTCATAGGCAGAACCTATGGCTAGAAGCAAGATACACACTTCAAGGTTATTTTCAGAGCCCTCATAATTTCACCTCAGATTTTGATCAAAAATTGCCTCCTATTTTTTTGCAGAAGAAAAAACCAAAAACTACTCACCTTTGGAGTCACTGGTATCCCTGAAGAAATCTTCACTTTAAAAAATAATTATTATAGCAAGGTCTACACCTTGGTCTTTAAGAATAATTAGGACCTGTAGGGATTCAAAATGATATTAAGATGCATATTTATCATAGGCAAGTTAATTAGCACTCTTCATTAAGGACAAAATAATTAAACTAGTCATGTTCAATGAAATTTCAGTGATAGTTGATGTCTCCAAGTAGGAAATCTAAAATACATTAGTTGGACTGATTTGTTTCCAGTCAGATTTCTACTAATTAAATGTCCTTTCTCAATATATGTTAAACTCTCTTTTCCATTTCTATTGCCATAAAACAAAGGCCTCATAAGCTTCCAGCCACTTATTTTGGTGTTTGCAAAACTACCTGAAATTTCACACTTGTTATGAATAAAAATCAGGGCCAGGAGACATTTCTCCTTTTTGATGCCTTTATTAAAGATCAGCTCTGGGTGGGGGCCCCGGGGGCTGCGCACACTGCCGCTGCTCCTGATAGACAATGCAGAGATGGAGGATTAGCAGTTATGCCTCACCTCACAGCAGAGCTAGACCTTCGGGTTCAGAAGCAAGACTACTGTTAGCTCTCAGCTGGGGTGGGGTCATGCCGGTCCAGGTCTATTGAAACTATGGTGAGGGACCAAAGAGTGTGTCGTTGTCCTGGCGTTCCTCTCTGCTCTGCCGGCTTGGGGGTGTCACTTGTAGTCTGAGGTGCTACACTGGCTGATTTTTTTGAGTTTTATTTCTATTTCCAAGGAGTTTTCTCAAATTTGCATGAATCCCCGGAGAATCTTGGGGGCAGCAGCGGTGTCCCCAACAACTCAAGGGGGTAGGGGGTACAATGGGATGAGGTATGCTAATTAACAATTCAAAGACCTGAGCTAGCAGGGCTAGGTGAACAATTGGAGGGTGATTAACGTTTGTAAAGGCCTTTGTTAACAACACACAAACCTGATGCTAGGAGAAAAAAAACTTTCTGGGTGAATTTTATTCCTTACAACACTTAAGTGCAATTTCTAGAAAAGCATTTATTTTTTACATGCATATTTTGTATTAATTTTAATTATTCCTAGACGTTCAAAAGCTTCTCTGGGCTGTACCAAAGCCATCTTCCTCCCTCTGTCCCCACTTTGGTGTTTCCTGAGCTCTCCGTTCTGTGGCAGCATCCCAGCTGTTGGATGCTCCCACGAATATCCTTATCTGAGCACAGAATTGTGCAAGTGGGGACCACAAAATGACCTAGATAAACTGCCTTTGTCCAGTCTGGTATTTATTCAAATTAGGTATCAGTGTTAAAAGCAGACTCAAAGTCAACACTGCTTTGATTTCCATCAGCTCTGCACCGTTTCAGGTGTGTAATTGCATGGACAGATCCTGTGGTTTCAGCCCAGGCATTTCCTAATGAGCTCCAGTAATCAGCATGCACTGATCTGTCCTCTGCCTCCTTGGATGCTTTCTAGACAAGGAAAGAAAAGATCCAGTTAGGAGAATGTGTAACAATTAAGCCAGAGCTGAATAACTGCACCCTCCTCTCAGTTTTCTTTTGTTTAGAGTCAGAATTAAAAAGTGATTTTTTGTCATCAGCTGACACCTTCTCTGCACAGCACTTGTGCACCATATGGTGCAGCTCCTGCTCAGCTCAGCTGAAGCCAGGGTGCATCAGGATCACTGTGTTATGAACAAATGCTCGGTGAATGAAAAAATGTGGGGGGCCCGTCCTGGTGTTGCCGTGACCCTGGGAGACTGGGTCCTCGATGCTGCAGCTGTGTGTGTGTGTGTGTGGGGGGGGGGGGGGGGGGGGGGG
>VZUI01094502.1:12886-25974 GCA_013401135.1 Cettia cetti
GGGTGAAATCTGCCCCTTGGAATCTGCCCCGGAGGACGGGGCAGGCCAGGACCGGACTTGTTCCCTGCGACAGGCAGGAGCACCCCGCAGGGCAGGTACTCTGTTGCATAGCAACTGTCCTGTCTGTGTGGGGGTCCACCGCTTTGAAGCCCCTGATCTTAATCATCTGCTAGTGATTTCTCCCGTTGCCTGGGGACAGCCCTTTCTTTCAGAAAGCACCTTCACAACCCTAGAAGGGCACGGACACCAGAGGAGGGCATAGGATAATGAGACCGACCCTTGGCATCTTGGGAGCATATCGTTTTCAGAAACACCCCAAGATGAAATCCATCACAGTGAGAGGGAACCAGATTCTGCCCTGGTGGAAGAAGAAGGAGATGCACCCCTGAGCTTAATTTGAAGACTCACCATGACCTACAAAGAAGGAGCCTGATGTGGGGATGGGAGAAAAGCTGACCAGAGCAGACTGCCTTCCGGTATTCCCGTGAAGACAGGGATATGGAACAAGTGGTTTGTAACCTTGTTCTGCTGCACAGTCCCTGACTACTCCAGGTTGTCGTGGCCTTGTGGAAAACTCCTGCCGAGTGCTCCCCATAAAGCTGATCTTTTCAATAAAGAGCTGAATATTAATAAAGGCATAAGCCCTGTTCTTTTCAACTGGAAGCATTGTTTGGATCCAAGGTCATTTAAGATGCATAATTTCTCCAATCAGATAGCCTGGCTAGTCTCTTATGAATAAACTCTGGACTCAGATCAAGATCCCTGATAATTAGGAGATAGATCTGATCTGATAGTTTCTTCCTCCTTAGCCTTAAAAAGCAGTGTCCCAGCAACTGGTCATGACATGACTGCCTTACTGGAAAATCATCCCTTCAGAAAACCCTGACTGGCAAAAAATAAAATTCAATACTGCTGCAAGACAACCTTTTCAGACAGGCTTATTGATCTGCTGATGATCTTTTTGTAATATACAGCTATTTTGGGTTGTCACACAATGTTCATGTATCTGTTGGCTTTTAAAATCATGTTTATCTCTGTATCAGTACAAAATAGATAGAAATTACTAAATAGAGGTGCATGGCATTTATTTAATGGTTTTTACTTCCGTGTAATAGATTTGTTTTCAAGAGCTTTCAACAAAATATTTCTCTGTGGTTTAAATATATGCTATTTCTGCCTCTGCTGTGTGACACCTAACAAGTGGGCTGTGAGTACACTATAGAAAGTAAGTATTTTCACAAGAATCCTTATACATGCTCTTCACAGAGGAGAATCACTATCATGGTTAAAGCTCAAACACTGAAAAAAAATTAAACCCCCCAAAATGTATAAATTGTGCTCATTACTCCTGCCCAACATTTTTGGTCTCACCATTGTAATAAATGGTATTGAATAATGCAAGGTTTTTATAGGTATGTGGTATAAAATCATACATGTTTGAGTGAGATGTGTCCAGGAACTGTGCTGCCTTTGTCAGCAGCCAGAGAGAAGACCTATTTGCAACCGAAAAGAGAGTGGCATTGGGAGGAGATGGGTCTCCTCCGAAGATGGGACTGCCAATGACCCGGTGATCAACACCTGATATGCATCTGGGCAATATCATCACCAGAGTGCATCCCAATAGGAATCAAACAATCATCCTTTCCCAGAAAGCTGTTCAGTGGACTAACAGCAGAGAAAGGAAACTCCATAAATATTAAAGAAAAGAGAAGAGGACAAAAGAGGATGGAGCAACTCAACATCCCACCAGAAAACAGTATAAAAATGGACCCTGCAAAAATGGACTTTGTGAACAGAGCAGGTTCAGGATAGAGGCTGAATCTCAGTTCACCCAGCCCCGACTCTGGGCTTGGAACTGATTTCTGTTGATTGTGGCTTTCTCGGACTTCTTCTATGACAATTTTTTTGATAAATTTCCTTTTATTGATAGAATTGGCTGTTCATTTATAACACCATGAAAAAGGTCCCCTTGATACTGAGGTGAAAGCCTTGATACTGAGATGTGTGACCATTACTCTGGTGGCTTCCTTTGAAGGCTGCTGAGCATCCAGCAACATGAGTTGTCCCTTTATCTAAATTACAAAGTCTGAAAGATGATCTGTGCCACAGAAATTGCCCAAGCAAGAGAACAAAGCAGCTGAGAGTACCTGCAGTGAGCCCAGAAGGGAAGGCTTACAAAGGGCACCATCAGTTTCTCTCAGAGATAAGGTGAGGGCCCAAGCACCAGAGAAACAGAACTGGGAGCTCCAGCTGGGGACTGTCACCCTGGGCGGGGCAGCAGTGGCACAGAACCCCTTCTGACCCTGCAGCTGCTGAACACACAGCAGCATGTGCACAGATTTCCTGATGGGGGCACTTCTATGTCCTCTTTATTTATTTGGCTATGTCTCTGACCCTCCCGTCAGGCTGAGCATTCCCTGCCTCCTCCTTACACTGCTGTCACTCACTTTATTATCTTGATTTATTCTTTCACACACACACATATATAACCAAACAACTCAGTAGGTTGGCAGTATTTTAGTGGCATGGAAGCCAGACGGAGACCTTAATACATGGATATCACATATGCTGGTATTTAGCCTGAGGACTCACAAGTTCTACTGAAGGATGACATGAAAATAATAAATGCTTGTGAGGGTGACCAGGAAGGGGGAGGCTGATTAAGTCGGTGCTTTGGAGAGCAAACACAGCTCTGACTCCTGATGCACCTGAGAACCTCCTTTTCACTTGTTTTTCTCTATTGACAAAGCACATCTCCAGGGTATTAGAATCATTCTTCAATGATTCTTGGACCTTTTAGTCCATGTTTCTGCTGTTCATGGGGATGTTGAGGCCAGAGGACTATCCCCAGTTTCCCCCAGTGGGACCAGTGAGCTCTGCTGGTCCCAGATGTTACCCATGCTGGAGGAACACCCCTTCTCTTCCTAGCCCTTTGGGTGTCAGAAGTTTTACAGCAATCTACACCCCCCAGTAACCAGCAGCAGGGTTTGATTTATTATCCCACTCTCTGGAGAAGCAGCTTACAGACCTTTGGGCAGATCCCATGTGGGTGGCACATCCTGTGTGGGGGTAAAAGGAGCAAAGCTCTTCTAAATCCACCATGATCATCCAAAAACTGCCTGGAGTGGCTGTGAGTGACTCCAGAAGTACATGAGAGCCTCCTTGTATGAAGTGCCCATCCTTCTGGGACCTTGGAAGTGAGGCTGAGGAGTGGCAGCCCAGGCTGTGGGTTAATTGAGGCAATTACAGATTAAAGCCTGGCCCTGTATTAATATTGTGACAGCACCTGGGGTTTTATTTCCTTATGCCATAGCCTTCTCTTGTCTGTTTCACCTTAAAAGTTCACAAATCTAGTAAGCCCCAAAGACCTCTGCTGGTTTGGCAGTTTTCTTGATCTCATAATTTCTAACACTGACACAGGAGTAATTCTTCTCTAGACAGATTCTTTATCTCCCATGCAACACTTTAATTTCCGTAGCCTAAATGCTGTACGTCTTTCCTGAATCCGACCACATAGCATTGCAGCATCCTCTGTCACTTCCTAAGTCAGCTGTCTTCACAGCAAGCCAGCCCAAAGAATGAATTCATATGCAAAAACTACATTATTCCTGTAAGCAACTTATGTTATGAATAAAGCCTGAAGACAGAACCCAATTCTCCACGCAAAGCCAATGTGCAAACTCCTAAATTAAAAATAAATCTCAGGCAGGTAGAAATGCTGCTTTGGGACCTTTCTGGTGTTGCAGTTGCCAAGGAAACCTCTTCCTTTGTGCCCAGTAAAAGGCGCTGGCTGTTTGGAACCTCATCCCAGCTATGCCTGAATGTGCTGCAGCATCAGGATTTAAGGGAAACTGCTAGAAATTTTCTGATAAAAGAGAATATACAAAATAAGGGTTTTCTCTTGAAAACATCTTTCCCTAAAGAAAGAAAAAAAGAGGGAAGGAGTAGCTGTTCTAGTGAAGCCTGGGCGATATGACTGCAGACTCCCCTGGCAGGTGGGGGCGTCACCTTCAGAGGGGAAGGGGGAGGCTCATGGGGACAGCTCTTTGTGTGCCATGCACTCCAGCAGTTAAAGGTAATGCATAATGAACAGCAAAAATTTAAAGATATTCTGACTCAAAAGTCATGTTCCTTCCTATAGCTTTGACCTGCACCAGTAGTTAAAAGAACTGTCAGGAAAGAAATAGAATTGATTCTTGTTTCATGACTACTTTTCTTCTTGTACATAATTACCTAGTTCAGGAGTTTTCTATGTGCAGACATCAGGGGAGTCTCAAATAGAGTTGGCTTTTTTTTTGTCTAGAACTGAATTATTTCCCGTGCTACTGATTAATTTTGTATGAGGAATAAGAAAAACAATTGCAAACCCACTAGAATGAGGAGGACATCTCTCAAACCTTGGCTTGTTCTTGGTAAAGCTGCTTAGTTGCTGCTAATATATTTAACTTTTCTGACATTGATTTGCATTAGAATCATAGCAAAACAATCTTGGTTTAATGGATTAGCCTTCATTCCTTGATGCATTCTTAGTCTAAAATTATTAGCACCCTCAGGTTACTTTGTTTTTCTGTAAGTGGTTTGTATTAGCTACAACATATTGATGTGGCTTCAGTGCATTTAGCTACCCTTATTTTAGTATGGGCTGATGTAATGGTCACCCTACATCCATCTAAAGTCAAATCCAGGACAGGAGATTTACAGAGACAGGGGACATAAGCAAAGTAGGAGTGAAAAGTAATACCCAAGAATCTGAGATTTCTTTTCAAAATAGAAGGGGAGTAGAAATTAACAGTTTAAAGAAACTTATCCCACACTCTTTGGACCTGAATGACCACTTAAATCTCTTAAACATAAAGATGTGCAACAAAAAAAGTGTAACATGGAGAAGAAGAGTGTTTGAATCCATGGTGTTGCTTTGGGATGAATTGTGCCACAGAACAGGGTTCCATGTATCTCAATAATTACTCTATTGTACCCCAAATTATTAATCCCAGTTTACAGGACTGCGTATAATCACAAACAACAACAACAACAACAAAACCCAAAACAAAAAAGGCCATGTGATCTGATAATTTCCTACATAACCCAGGAAGGACTATTTAAAATGAATGTAACACTGATCAGGAAAATGCATTTTTGGTAATATCAGAAATCTCCAGTAGACATTGCCATGTATTTTAGGGAAAGAAAGAAGAAGCAAAACATTCATCATTCTAAATGCATTTGGCCCTTGAAAGTAAAAAACCACTAGAACTACAAGAAAAAAACACCCAGAATAGAGCAATTATTTCAACTTTTATTGTGAAAAAGGTTCCAAAGCATTTTTAACTTCACTGGCAAGATGCAGCTGCAGACAGAAATGGTTCTTATCTCTTCCAGAGGGCAGGAGCCTATGCCTTTATTGTAGCAGTTTCAGAATGTCTGAGAGAATTTTAAGGAATATTTGTAACAGGAAACAAAATGCCAGACAGCAAATGCTAGATTAATAAAATGGAGAGGTGAAAATATTTTCCAGAAGGAGTTCTTCAACTTCTGTTTATTCCTTAAGATAAAAGCCTTATGAAAGGAAAAAAACCTGTTTGAAATAGTCCCATGAAGGTGAAAGCCAAGCTGGCAAGAGCTCCAGTTTATATAAAAATGCCAGGAACGTGACTGGAGAAGCTGCTTCCCATCAGTGGTTGGGAATCCTCTGCTTTTTTCCTCCTGTGCCAGTTGCTTAAAGCACCTTCCCTTTGCACCTGTTCTCCTGGAAATCTCCCAAAACTCTTCACTCATCCAATGGATTTTCATACTTCCATAGCACCTGAGAGAGACAGGAATTTCTGAAACCACCCTAAACCAGCCCTGGCTCGCCCAGCACTCTCTCCTTTAGTGCCTTTCTGAGCCCAGCTCTGCACAGCATAAACTGGAGTAAATCACCCCGAGCTCAGGGGTCACTCCTCCAGCTTTGTGTGTGTTCCAAGAGCTGCAGCACAAACACTGCTCCAAAATGTTATGGTGCTCTTCAGTATTACTGCTCTTTTTGAGGGGCTGACGCCTTCCCCAGGGCCCTGTGTGTGCCAGGCTGCCACTGGCAGATCAGTGCAAAGAATGCATGATAAGCCTAGCTTGCAGCTCCCAGATTTGTTTATTATAAAAGCATAATATAAAACACAACCTGTCTCGAAGGCAGAGCAGAGTCTAGCCCCTAAAATCTCTAAAAGAAAAATGAAAGCAAAAGGCCTAACTAAAAGAAAAATGAAAGCAAAAGTTCTGTCTCTCAGGGCAGGACAGTGGGTTTTAAGGGACTTTTTGGGGGGCCAAGTTCAGGGTAACGATCCAACAGGGAGAGGGGAACAAGGTGGGGATTACAACACCTCAACCAACAAAGAAGCATAACAATCTAAACAACTAATAAGGCATCGAAAATTGGGAGATTGATAGGGAACAGTCTGGAAGAAAAGGCAGGGTTTAGGAAGAATTGACAACTACATAGGTGAATGCAATCTAGACTAACAATACAGGGAAGGGAGGGGGGTACAATTTAGGACTAAATTATTAATATAGGCGACAGAAAAACATTTCATTTAACATAAAAACTTACTGCAATACAAATCACAGGACTGTTGGCAGATCTTGTTGGGACAGATGCAGGAGTCCTCCACAGGTAGCTGTTTTGGCATTCTGGTTGGGCCACAGCAGAGCCTGGTGCACATGTCCAGTCCTTGGCAGGAGCACACCCAGGTCTATCTGCTGCCGCCAACAACCAGCCAGCTCCCGTTGCAGATGACACAGGAACACAACAAAGACAGAGCTGCAAAAAACATGGAAAATAAACCCCTGAGAAGTACACTTAGTAATTTTTCAATTTTTTTTTTCTTTAAAGGAAATAAATAACTGTATAATCACTGCAGTGACCAGGTCCATCTCATAGGAAGGAAAGAGGAACTACATGACAAGTAGTCAAATCACTGAATGATTTTTTACTGTCTGCCACAGGGAAAGTACATTCTTGTAAGAGAGCCATTAGATTCTAAGGAAAAAAAAAATCATGCATACCATTCTCCTGTGCTGTCCTTTCATTTCCAGGGAAACTCTCATCTTTTCAAGGAAGCAGTGTTTTTTCCAGGAAATCTGATTTCAGAGAAATTTGATGTCATATCACTTATTTTCTTTCTGTTAATTTCCTAGAATGATGATGTGTCACAGAGCAACTACTCTTGGTACCAGCAGCAATGGTTGGGAACTTTATTGTCAACAATGGATTAATAGAGGAATTCTACGATTTTTTTAAATTTTTGTAAGACATTTACAGCAAATGCCCATTGCTTTTAACACCACTGTCCTTGATGGAGATCTTTTACATTAATATGTTTCCTTTCATCTGCCTCTCATCTAACCTGTGTTAAGGAAACAGTGATACCGGTCATGAAGACTCACATACTGATTTTTAAAAGAAAGATTGATGCTGGTTTTACTTTTGATATATAAACGTCATGTGAGGCGCTCAATTTAAGTAAATCAAAATAGGGACTTCAAGCTGGCACTTAGGACACTTAAAAATGCCACTGATATTTTACACGTGACAAGACTGAGGCAGAGATGCTCTGAAAAGACAATTGTAAATTGCCATTTGATTTTGCTACAATTTTGTCATCATCCCCCAGGACTGACAGGGAAAGAAGTAGATCAATATGGCTCATGGATCTCTTTACCCAATATATTGCTTTCACTTAGCTAAAGCTTATAAATACTGCAACTGAAATGCCAAGGAGGAAGAAAGAGAATCTGCAAGACTCACTGAAAATTAAAATGAAGAAAGCAAACAAAACAGACAAAAAGATGGTTTAGGACATGCTTTAATATGTGCTCAGATATCACTACTATCATCCACTATGGATGAACAGTCAGCAAAGATATGAATGTGCATTTGTACATTAAAAAGGTTTTGAAAGTTAGCAGTTATGTGTCATCACTGAAGAGTGGACAGAACAGAAAATTAACCCCTTTCTTCTCCTTTGGCATGAAACACACCAAACTGAACATAGATTTGATTATCTGCCTACTCTGTTTTGCCACTCAGATTCCTTCCTTAAATAGAACTAGCAACAGATCCAGAGACAACTGGTCAGTCACTGCTCAGGAGCAGCACCACAAGCACCCAGGCCATGGGGTGCTCTTGCTATTTCTGCTAAAGAAAAGTTTTCTCTACAAAATCCCCTCAGGATTTGAATGGTGACAGGAGATACAAGTGGCAGAAATCAGAGATCTGTGTATGGTGACACCATGGCAGAGGCTTAATCATCCCTCCAATTATTTCAGCTGCCTCACAGAGAAACACCACGGAGTGTCAGGATTTCAAATGACTTAAGATTTCTTTCTTTCTTTGCTTATACAGGCAAATCATATTCTCTTCTCCTGAGTCAGGCAAACAATTCCCAGAGATTTTGCTCTAGTAAGAATCCAATCCCAGAGCCCAGGAGCTGTGGGACCCTCCAGTCTATCTCAAGGTCATAGGAAATCAGAGAAAAAAGTCAGAATGATGTTTCCCTCATTATGTAATTTGCTTTCCCGTGATATCCACATATTTATAAAAAAAAATTGGCCTGTTCTGTAAAAATTAAGATTTCCCCATACCTTTTCATAGTCTTGAAATATAAATAACTGATTGAAGATGGATGGTGAGATCTGAAATAGTCTGTAGACCTGAAATAGTCAGTCAAAGTAAAACCAGATCATTTCTAGGTCAAGATTTATGTCATATTTCAGTAAACACTGAAGATAAGTCAGATGAATCTCTTCTTCCAGGTGCCAACTATGAAAGGACCACAAGGCATCATCTCAGTGAGCAACCCTCTGCTGGTGGAGGGTTCCTGTCAGGGGAACCGATTCCCACTTTTCCTGAAGGAGTCATTCCAAGTATAGTCCTATCACGGACACTTTTCAGCAGGACAATTTTTCTGCTGACATCCCCTACATGACACTGCAAGTGTCCATCATCTGCAGCAACATGTCCCAGAAAGCCTAAACTGGAATCCTTTCAGTTGCCGTGAGCTCACTGAGCTTGACTCAAACCTCATTTCAGGAGGGACATTTCTCCTCTTTCCAGGATAGGCCACCTTGTCATTTAATAGTGTTTTCCAACAGCTTTAGTTCTACCCACCTGGTTTGGTGTGGAATTATATCAGGAGTCACCTGGTATTTGATCAATGCTGGTGGTGACATCTCTGCTGAGCATCAAGAGGTTTAATGTCAGCAGGAGCTTTGCAGCAGCTGTGGGAGGATATTGTCAAAATGCTCCACACCAGCTGCTCTATTTTCCAGCCAGCAGTAAATTAATGTTTAAACCATGTTTCAGTTTAATCAAATGGAAAACCCTCCTGCAATGTATTGCTTTCTGAAAATAGCTGAGTGGCCATTATGTTTTATGTTAACTGTTAAAACATTATGAATGCATTATACAATTAGAGTCCAGTAAATAAGGACTTCCACACATATTTATCTGATTGAGCTCATCTTGACAATTAAAAGGTGGAAATTCTTTCAGTTTGACGAACAGGGAAAGAAGAAGCATAAATGCATTGGGACTTACATTTTCAAAAGTCCGAAACAAGTGGGATGCCCAAAGCTGGGAGCCAGGCACTAACATTTGTAAAAGTTGTTGAAAATCCCAGGCTCTTTTTTCTCTCAAACCACTGGAGATCAGTGATCCCCACTTTCCAGGTGATTTCCTCTAACAAAATCAGCTTTTACCACTTTGGGTAAAATAAGAGCTATAATAAAAAGGAGCTTTATAGGAATGGGCATCCATCCTTGTTGGCAGTCTGGTTTTTAGGGGACTGATGGACATGGCACAGACACCAGTTCAGTGACACAGCTTTGGGTTTTCAGACAGGGACATGAGATGTGTGATTTGGCTGAAGATGTATTTCCAATGAATTTTGGACAGAATCATTCTGTTTTGCCTCTCTCTTTTGTGAGGCCACATTCACAGTGGTACAATATAAAATCAGTTTGACCCAAACAGTCACATCTTTTTTGTGGTCAGCTCCTTTGTATTCAGGCCAGCCATGCTCCCAAGGCCTGACTTTATGAACAATTCAGGGAACAGACACACATAGCCCTAGTGAAAGGCTGCAGGAGTTCCAGAGTGCTGAAAAACTCTTTAGTATGTGGATTGTGATCAGAATCAATCACTGGGCTATTCATCTGATGCTATTCAAAGGCCTCATAAAGTATGCAAGAAACTTTCGTTTCAGGATTTTAATCAAGGTATTTATTGAAAACTGTGCTGTATCGTCTTGGTTTTAAAACTTTTTTAAGGGATAGAGTGGGGCTAAAGACCAATCTAGCATCCAAAATGGAAAAAAGGTGCACTGATAATGAAAGTGCATGAAAAAAAAAAAAAAAAGAAAAAAAGAAAAAAGAAAAAAGAGCAGCGTAGGCTAAAAATCCCAGAAATCCACACATAGGAAATTTTAATTTAATTAAGTGCTTCAAATATCAGATTTCATCTTAAAAAAAAAAAGCAAATAGGTGATGGAAGAGGTACTTAAGGTATTTAAAGCTAGAGTAAAAATTAGAGGCTAAGATTTTTCAAATGAAGCTAAAATCAGTGAGAGAAAAATTCCTTCAGGGTTTTTTTTTTTTTCATTTTAATATGATCCAGACAAAAACCATCTGATGGTTGCTTAAAAGTTAAAAGCAGTAGTGGTTTGATTGTCAGAAGTACTGGTGGACCAGGGCTCTCAGTGAAGCCCAAAAGATCTTGATTGATGAAGACCTTTCAAAACCAGATTTTAAGGGCCTCAATTGGCTCTTTTATTTTTTTTATATGCTCTTATTTCTCCATTTTAATTTTCATTCCTAGTAGTACATTTAATTATCACTTGCAGAAGATGTCTATTATTTGAATTATATTTAGCAAAATAATCCTTTATTCCTGACTGTTCCCATTGAAAGAAAAATTTGGTTTGTACTGTTTTTCACTTGAGATTTGTCTCAGATGTTCATGTGGTGTGTGGTTCATAAGTGGTCAAAATTCTGGTTTGCCTTAAAAAGCAGGAAACTGCAGAAAATCAGACCTGTTTTCAGAATGGAAAATACTTTTCAGAACGGCAACCCTTCTTTGGGTATCTAGAAAGTTGCAACTGATCAGGCAAAAGAGAATAGAGCAGGTCCAATTCCAAGTAGAAGTATGATTATTTGAGTTTTTCATGGTAGGAGAAGGAAAAGTCACCACAAGTTATCCAGAGTTAAAATTAGAGTGATTTCATGCCAAAATATGACCCTGCTCATCTTGACTTTGTGAAAAAATTTCTACAATGCTTTGGAGAAAAATAGTGTAACTGCTAGCACAATTATCCCCAGAGGACTGGCTGTACCCTACTTCCCTTCCGGCTGCTCATCAGCCTGTCTGCAATAAAAACACCCCTTGCAAAATCTGGATGTCCCTGCCTCCACACAGGCACAGTGTGAATCCCAAACTGCTGGTGAGGACTGAATTCTTAACCCAGGTTCTTAAATCCAGATGCCTAAAATCAAATACCTCACCTAAGACCTGACTCCTGGCCTAAGTAGAAGTTTTAACCTAAAGGTAAAGGATGGACAACAAATCCAGCCATGTCTGTCTTACCCAACTCAGGTCCAAGATTTGAAATGGGAAAACAACATGATAGATTCCATTTGTTACCCATTATTCTCTTAAAATCCCAGAATTATTTCCAACCCCCCCAGCAGTAATCAGAACAGCATTGCAGCCCCGAGTTTGGAGAAAATGCAGATGTTGTAATTAAACAACCCAAAGTCAGAGAAGCAGAAACATCAAGAGAAGAGACATCCAGAAGGACTTTGCATCGTTCCATCCAATTTTCATTGTAAAAATGTAAACTTAGGTCTCAAGTGTCTTATTAGGCAAGTTCAGCAAATGGGAAGCTTGAGCAAATGAGTTTCATTTTTGCTGCCTGAGATTGTTTTGGCATCTGGAAATATGCTTTGGATGATTGGAACATGGTTGGGAATTTGAATACTTTTTTTTTCCCCCAGTCTTGTAATAGCCTCCTTGAGAGATGTCTTCAGACTTGCATTTATATTACTGGCCTCAGATCATTTGCATCTAATCTTCCAGTGCTGTTAACAAAAGCTGGGCTATCGTGCAAATGTAAATAACATATTTTTTATGTGAAATCCCAGTTTAACTACATAACAGACTTCAAAGCAGGTTTAACATCAGCAGTGTCTGCCACACTGGTTATTAAACTGCTTTCTGTACAAGTTATGGCTTTAATTTATTCACCTGTTTTGGCTGCAGCAGAGCCCTTCATGCACTGAAATACTTTTTAAAAGAAACTATTCCAAAAATGAGGTGTAAGCCAGCAGAAAGAGGAGTGAGTAGAAGAAAGTATCAGTGGATGTCTTTGTGCCTCACCTGGTTCCTGTGATCTCAGAGGGGCTGGGTTCAGGTGTCCTGTTCCATTTCTGACAAAGGAGGTTTCCTGCACACTGTTCACTCAGCACCATCACAGCCTGTCACAGATTTCTGTGGCAAAGCAGCTCAGGAAAAGTCATCTGGGTGCAGGAGGGGATGGAATCCCAGCATGGGAGTCCTTTACACAGCTCCCAAAACAGGCTGTGGGGCTGCACAATATCCCCAGGACATCAGAACAAGAGACCCACTTGGGTATCTTCCAAAGACTGACTCGCTCAGACAGGTACAGACAAAAAATCAGCAGTGGGGAGGAAAGTGAGGGAAGGAGAAAGAAAAAAACATGCTGCCATTGTTTTAATCTTTGTTAAATTCTTTTGACAAGTGCCCGTTGCACCCTACAAGTTGGATTTTCCATTACATAAAGTGGAAAGGAAAGAAAGAGAATCATGTGAAATTCACTAGATTTTTTTTCAATAAGAGAGCAAAAGGAACACAAGGGCAAATCCAAAACAATTCATGTTCATATTTCTCAAATTGAAAATTTGCAATAATTTTGTACTTTTTAATACTCAATTATACATAATCTCAAGAGAAATCAGAATAAAATAAAACAAAACAAAACAAAACAAAACAAAACAAAACAAAACAAAATAAAATAAAATAAAATAAAATAAAATAAAAT